>JAQQZZ010111766.1:3663-15353 GCA_030265115.1 Mopalia vespertina | reverse complement strand
GTGGACAATCCGTCGTCATATAAGTGAAATACCCTTGAGTACGACGTTCAACCCCAATCAAACAAACAAACAAACAATCTTTGTAAGTAGCTGTTGGAGGGAGCATCTTGTTGCCTTGGGGCTCTCAGAGCTAAGGGACAACACAAAGCCGATCTGTTTGTGATGTCTTTGTATTGGTTATCCTGTATTATCTTTGTTTGTTGCCAGTGTCGTCGAGAGGTTTTCTCCACCCATTGGGCTGACACGCCATGATATGAGTGAATTAACCTTAAGTAAATGGTCCAGGCCTGTGGCTAAGTGGTTGTCATATCCACTTACTAATTCTACTTCGATGGCTCATGGTTTCGAGTGTTACCGTCGACCATCTGGTATACATGTATGAGTGAGTTACACGATGTGGCTTAGGCAATCGAGGTTTCAATTGGGTTTTCGAAGATATGTTACCAAGGAACAGTGTGCAATGGATAATCCGTATTCATATAAGTGAAATTCCCTTGAGTACGATGCTAAACCCCAAACAAACAATCAAATCAAACAAATGTTTATTTGTAATTGTTGATAAAGGGTGTCCTTGCAAGAAATAACTGGAAAGTTCATTGCCAACTTTCCTTGTACTTTAAAAACATTAAACAGAGTTTAATTAAAAGTTAAGTAAATGAAATAACAATTGCAGATTATACTGATGATTTATCAGCAAGCACTTGAAAAATTAAAAAAAATATTTTTCCATTTGTCCATGTTTTGTTAAAATTAGGTTCATGATCAACTAAGGACAATAATCTATTGACAAAACGCGTGTTCCGAGTTCTTCAAATGATTGAAATGAATTTTCAAAAAAATAAATAGAACTGAAGAAGTATGGACAAAAACACGAAAAAAACTTTGTCATGATTTTCATTGAAGGGTCATTAAGACACTTGCTGATCACTGAAGCGTGAAATGAACGTCAGTATTTAGGTTAAAACAGTGTTACTTGGCGTAGGGATGACTAACACTTTCAGGTGATTAATCTTGCTTTCAAATGGGGTAAAGTCTGGGTTACGAACAAAATCGGTTTTCATTGGTTCAAGTATATCTTATAACAGGTGCCTATTTTTGCTTTTTTCATTGTCTATTATAGACTACAACGCTTAATATATTATATACTGGGCTTGTGTCAAAGGTCTAATGTGGGTTTTTCGGCTTATTGTAAACAAAGGTTTCATTAAGTACTGTGCACCTAAATCTAATCAACTTAGAAAGGAAATGAGTGCATAATGTTAATTAATTAATATATAAAATACACTGCAAGGCAAGATTTCTGAAACATAATTGGTGGATGGTTTTCTACTTAGATTTCTTTGGCTGTATCGTTACTCGTTAACCATGTTTGGTATAGTTGAAGAATAATGAGAAATTATATCAGGGACATTGAAAATTCAGTCGTGCATTTTTTTTATAACTATATGGAGCCCATAGGAGTGCTTATAGAAGTTTGTATTAACTGGCATTTTGTACATCTTACCATTGATTTGATTTCTTTTATTTCACCAGATAAACAAAGAAAATAATATTTATAGACAGATTATATAATAAATCTGGCGAGAATAAAAACCCTTGGGGCTTGTTCTATCCCATGTAAGTATTTTTAAACAAAGCATAACAGTGGTGAAAATGATCAATTACTTAAATAAGTTCTTTAAATATGTCCTTAAATATGTTCACGTGCATTGCAACAATAATGTAAAACTAACGTCAACCACACTGGGCCTGTAACCCAAAGGTCCCGGGTTCAAATCCCGGCAGAGGCAAGTAATTTTTTCTCTCTTCATTTATTAAAAATACATATATATATAAAAAATTGTTTTAGGCTATATTCCCAGTATGTATGATTTCATTTTACTTTTAAAAAGAGACATTGACATGCAACATTTCAAATTGTCTGGTAGATTATTCCACACACGTTGGCCTTTTCTGCCCAGAGAATAGTATGTTATATTAGTTCTATAAAATATGCATGTGATATTTTACATTTTAAATGAAATATATCTGCAAAGAAGGAATACCTTTTTTTACGCTAATATTGATGCAGATATTGAAACTTAAAATTATTAATGAAAAAGATAACTGGTAATGTCTGCCTATAATGTGAGAAAATGAAAAAGAAAGAAAAAAAAAGTGGACTAATCCCCGCTGTAATCAGCACAGGCCTGTCTGTGTAACTCACTTCCTGAGGCCTGCCCAGATGTGGGGTACCTGTGGTGTATACCTTTGTAGATAACGGAAAGTGCTAGGCTCCGAGTTACTGTGAACTGCATCTAAGAACTAAATGTATAGCTACATGTATGTAGGTGCGGGTTCAGTAGAATCCTGTTATCAAAGGGTCTGATTGAATGTAGTTGAGATGCTGAACTTTAAGGTTTTATATTTATCTTTATATTTCGTAGAGATCCATGTGCCAGTGTTAATATCTCAACAAATTCTTAACTTTCAAATTTTGTTTGTGTTTCGACTCTTCCTTGGCTTTAATTCTGTGAACAAATATTTACAAGTAGTGTAAAAAAAAAAAACCTTGTTGCAACACTTCAGAATTGATGGGTATATGTAAGAATAAGTTTCATTATGATAGCGTTAACGATTGATTAAGTTTCAGGGTTGATATAGTTTATAAACCAGTGAATACGTTTCAGGGGTGAGAGATTGTCAAAGGATAGGTAGAAAGTCAAAGCACTTGTGGAGAGAACGATCGTGTTCATTAAGCTTCCACAGAGAGAACTCTGACTGGTCCTACACACAAAGGTGTAGACCTTAGAATTAAGTTAGGAGATAGAGTGAGTGAACAGGATCTACATGTAGAGGTAATGCATGAAGTCAGAGTGAGAAGGATAGCCAGCCAGTCAGTCAGCTAGCCAACCAGCCGTCTAAGTATCCAACCAACCCACCAAACCTTATTTGTCCCGTCAGTGAGAGCAGAGCAAGCATCCTGTGTCCGCTTGCCTAACCATCTTCACCTCTGACCTTTAACCCCTGGGTGACCTTGACAGGAACTAGCTTCTTCCCCTTTGCAGGTATGTCCATAGAACTCCATCCAGAATCTAGGATCTACGTTAAATTTCACATAAACAGACAGAAGGGTTAAAATCCAGGTTGATATGTGTGAAACGTGTGTCATTATACACGGATGTAACTTATAGTCCTTTGACATAGGTGTCCTTCAAGTTCAGTTGATATTCTTGGAGTTTCTGAACAAGGTGGCAACATTTGTAAGAAAATAACCCTGTTTAAATATCCCGTGGAATGTCGTCCAAACTTAAGGTAAGGTTAATAGTGGATTACCTTCATTTCACAGTCAGCTGTATTTTGTGTTTTGTCTGTCGCTCAAAACAGCCCCACTGGTTTTTACTCTATCTTCTCAGTAGTAGTAACATATATTTTTAGAGGAGCAAATTTAGCTAAGCTCTGAAGGTATTTTAGTCCAGGCTAATTCTAGAATCGAGCCGATCTAACTTTGGTATAGGCAGGATATATTGAGATGTTGTAGACAAGTTAGTATGTTACATGCCTGTGGGTTTACACTTAGTGTAAATAAACAATACACCACCACTTACCTGTCTGTTACCAAACAAAGAGTGACTGCAGTTTTTTTTATATCAAATATTTGTTATATTTTGAACTAATATACTGATTTTTTCCGTATTAAATGAATAAAAGAAGAAAATATATTTTATGTACTCGGTATATCTAAATTTACAAATGTAAACAAATGTTATGTAAAAAAAAAAAAATTTGGGTTCTTGATGAATATTTATTTTCTTTCTAAAGAAAAATCCCAAATGTTCTACATTAATAGTAATGATATCATCTTAAATTACATTAAATGGCTTATTTCTGATTTTATTCACAATACTTCTTGCCTTTTGAGGCAGTCATTGCCCTGTGGCACACTTATTGCCAGGTGAAATAATATAATCAGTAAACAAGGTTGTTGTATGTTTTATTTTAATCTGTTTTTATCTCCCAGCAATAAGACGTGAAGTAGTGTTTAATGTAGTTTAATAATACTGGTTCAGGAATGTAAAGCAAGAGTTTCACAATTATCTGGTCAGTTTGTCTTAGTGCTGTTCAGGAATATCAAATCTACATGTATTCCCTTCATCTGACATGTTGATTGTATTGAACATGGCTGCAGGGCCAATTTGATTTTCACCTGTCCTTAATATTCATTGATTTGAGGAAGTAAGAGTTTATCTACATATATATGAATATTCGCTTGATTTCATGCAAATCGTCTGGAGTTAAAAATGTAGTCTGTTCAGTGCAATAATTACCATCTGTTCTGAAGGGGCTTAATAGTCTTGTCTTTGTGTAAGTGAGGTGAAATTGGGGTTGTGGCTAAGGTCACAGGTAAAAAGCTGAATTAAGTTGGATACTTACGAGGGCAAAAGCCTGGAGTTCATAAAACTGTCAGGGTTGATTGAGTAACACTTAACAGGACATATAGATATGAACTTCATGAAACACTCCTGCATTGTCTGCCGTCTTTAGAAATTTTTCTGCTTGACCAGGTTTCAATATTGGTTGTGCATAGTGTAAGTATGTCCAGTGCAAATGACATGACCCCTGATACACAGAGACATGTCACTATTGTCTGATCAACCTTACTGTCGTCTATTTCACCACCGCTACGCTTCATCGATAGTGTGCATCGTGGCACAAAAAGAAAGGGTTAAATCTGTGAATTACCTCAGGGCACTTAGTTCCCTCAATTCTGTGACCAGTACTGTAAGCAAACAGGGACAGGGTCTGTCCTGAGTATGATACAGTAATAATTCTAATTCTTCAATATTTTCTCAAGACTTACTGCCAAAAGTTATTATTACTGCCATTTATACAAAGCTGAGGATTCAAATGTTGGCTCACCATATAATTCACTTGTCAATGAAGAAATTATGCTTTAAAGTTGTCTGAATTTTTCTGTGATAAAGTGTAAGTTTCTTTCGGTATTTTTTAGGGTTCATTTACACTAGTTTCCACTGACCACAGTTATTATCTCTATGTAGATAGTCTGTACAGATCAGATAGCCCATAGTGTTGTCGTTGTTTTGGGTCACTTTTCTTTTTTCCAAGATGATAGTTTTGTAAGTAGCTGACCAATCCAAGATTTTGCTTGCAATGAGATAAGGACAGTTAAGTTATCTTGACCGTGGCTTGTGTGTGTCGGAGCGTAGCGGTCATCACTGGTCATAACCTCCTGCCGATCTGATTTAGTCTTCACTTCATTTGCATTTGCCAGTTAAAAAGGTGTTCTAGCCTCGACACACAGGTAAATCTTAAATTGGATTTTTAACTTTAGAATTTTATTTTGTACTTTAGGTCAAGTGTAATCTATTCTTAATTGATTGCACTGTGTTTGTGTTATAAGTTTTTTTATATCAAAGGTATATTTTGAAGAGGTAAATGTGGACTGGTATATTGTTCTTTTTTAGTATTAATTTTACTTTTGTTCACCTCATTTGTTCTCAAGTATTTACTTGTCAATTGTCAATTTTTAAAAAACGTATTTCAAACCGGTATTATTTTTTGTCAATACTTAATTTCTCATTTCTCCTTTCACATACTAATGGTATATACCTTTTGGTCCGAGTTTGCAAAAGCATTACTCTTGACTTATCCATGTGATAAAGTTTGTGCTATAGTGCAAACAGGACTACAGTGCTGGTGTCTCCTACATTTGATTAGGTTGTCCCTAAGTTAGTTATTGCTGCTGCCATGTCCCCAATCTAGAAAGATGTGGGTTTTGCTTGACTTGCTTCAATACCAATCTATATACATAAAGGCAAGGAGCCTTGGAGACATGATTTACATCGTGGGCTGTACAGATGATACGAACTTCATCACGTTTTTCCCAGATCAACAGGAGTTCTTGTGAAGATTTGAAGCCACATTGATTTTTCTTGGGTGACTTTGTCTCACCAGGCTTCCTGTCAAGAAGATGTTAAGGTCTATAATGGTGCTAATCTACAGTCTGGTGTTAATGATGTTGTTGTAATATACTATCGTATTAGTATTTGACCATGCTGGTCGCTGAATTTGACCTTGTTTGATGTTCAAAGTATCCCATCAAGTAGTTTCTGAAGGTTTTTGGACTTTTGTCATTGGTGAAGAAATAGGTAAATTAAATTGAAAAGGTATCCTGTATTCATAATTTTTTTGTTGTTGTATCAAACATACCCTTTTCACTGAAAAACAGAATTGAAAATTTTTGTTTTGCTATGCAGTTTTGGGATTCAATTTTGGTAAATCAAATTTTTTGAGAAAGGACTTTACTGTATGGCTGTTTCTCAACCTGTTGCAATGTATAAATATATATTGCAAAATTACCTGATTTAAAAAAAAAAAAAAAAATATCTGACTTGTGTGGATGGTGCATGTTTTGTACATATAAACTGATAATAAGGAATGTAACTTTTTATTCCGGACACTAAACGAAGCGTTTAAACTATCCTTAACATCTAGTATAATACATGCAGTCTTCCTTAATTTAAAGAGGCTTAACTGATAAGAAGGTTTTCAAATTTTGATGATTTAGTGAAATATTAATCTTGAGGAAATACCTTTCTTCTACCTGCTTTCCATGTAGGATATATTACTGTTTACATCATCTTGGCCTCATTTGTTTTTCGGTTAATTCATTTTACTTGTTGTTCGTAATACATTTTTTAAAAAGTAAAATTGCTTGTTTTCTTAATCTGCACGGTGTGTGTAGTGAATGAATTTGTATATGGCTGATAAGGACTTGTAACCTTCTAAAGGTTAATACTATAGAAATCATTTACAATCGGGGAAATTGCTTAAATTTTTTAACACTTTTAAAAAAAAGTTTTTTACATTCTTAATGCAAATATGGACTGCTTTAATAATTAATATTATTTAAGAGAAAATCAAAAAAATTGTTTCAAAATTAAAATGCAGTGAAAAACAGGACATTTGTTCCAATGTTTATTCAAAAGAAAGGTTAGCAGTGTATAAATAAGCCGTTTTAGATACATACAACAAAAAAAGAGGGCAAGAGTAAAATATGGTTAACTCCATGTTTTTCTAAACAAATATTTCTGTTCATTATTAATAGATTATTGCTTGTCATCTGCTAGTCAATGCAGTGCCTTGTTAGTTTTCAATATATGCAGAAAATCTAGGATTTATCTGTTAGAACTATTATCCCTGTTGTTTCATTGGTTGAGTCATCTATATGGTTTTTTGATTATTCTTGTTTTTGACAACTTTCCTGTCTATAAATAAAGAGCTTGCTTCAAATCAAATTCAATAAAGGCATAATTTTTTTGGTGCGTAATTAACTACTGTAGACATGCTAATAGCATCTTGAGGTGATTTGAGATCTTTTGCTGGTTTGGTAACTTAAATGCAGAACTTTGAGATTTGATTGGCCAGCTACTGGCCAAAGTAAAGTCCTGTCAGATATCAGGACTGGCAAAGTTTGGGATATTAAAATAAAAAAAGTAAGAAATGGACTGGAAACTAGACACATACATGGGTTCCCAAACTTTTTGGACCACTTTTACAAGTAATTTGTTTTATGTCAAAAAATATCCATAGCTAAAGTTCCTGAATTTTTTTTTTTTTTGCCACAGCTGTTATTTTATAAGAACCAGACCCTGTTCACAACAGTTTCAAATTCATAACTTTGTAAATTTATTCAAATATTTTGTAAGAAAACTTGATAGTCAATCAGTGCTCTACTTTTTTTTGCTGTCGAATTCCTTTGTGTGCTAAACTCATTAAGTTTATTTTATTAATAATAAACCTGGCACATATCATTTTTTTTTCTTCTTTAATTCTCATGCATGTAAGTTATGAGCTGAACACAAATAAAACAGTAACTAAGCACAGTAAATCATATCTTTTTCGCTGAAAAGAGAATTAAAAAGTTTTCTTTTGCTATGCAATTTTTTGGATAGAAATGATCCTGCAAAACGCCTGGCCATTTGACTGAGCAGCTAGCAGGTGCTCTAAAAGCTGAAGGGCAACACAAAGTCAATCTACATGTCGTGGTTTGGTATTTCGTCTTGGAAATGTCCTGTCTTGTCATTGTTTCTAATGACGTTGGGGTGGTTTTCCCTGTGCTTGGCACACCTCATATGAGGGGGAATAACATGAAGTAAGGCGTGAAACCCTAATCATACAAACACAAAAACTAAGTCTAAATGTTTATTGCTTTCACTCTTCAACCGTACATATGAAAACATACATATGTTATTCAAAACCACTAGATGGAGACCAACAGACTATAGCTGTGAAGGCCAGAGACAGTTAGTTCTCACTGCTACACACCACTGTTTAGATTATCTAGTTGATATAATATGATTTGACCCATGTCCACTCAAATGTTAATGACCAGTGGTCTGATTAAAATCAATAAAGGTGTACTGGTATATGCGTTACAAATACTCTCCATACATTATTATGGTAGATACTCTAATTATAGGACATGTTTATGGACTTTCGGTTAGCATTTTATAATATCACAAAAAAAACATGTTGCAAAAATAAATTTACTGTTTTTAATATATTTTAAGTTCTGATATTGTGGGAAGATTTTTTTTCCCCCGACAGTGGACTTTCGTGAAATTCGTCATATGTATACTTTTTTTGTTTTAATTCACCCAGCATTTAAGCAACATACTCCTGAGAATATGTCAGGAGTGTTCACTTTCAGCGTCATCCTGTTTGAACTAATGGGGTGTTGCCTCTGTGTGTCACGCCTGCTTGTCTATGTGTAATTATTGTAATGTCCATTGTAACTGTGGCTAGTTCCGCTGACCTCTTCATACCACTGGTCAGTGTCAGGTCAAATTCTGTGAGCATGAGCTCAGTACTCCTATTTCCTCATTCTTACCTCGGGGCGCTACAGTTATCAGTTCTCTATTGATGTCTTAGTATTCAGTTAGTGCATTTGTGATTTAATTCGCTTCAGGTATATACTGAGTATTCTATAGTGTGTGTAATCAACAGGACTCTGATATTATTCAAACGTTTTTTAACTGCAGTTATTTGTTTTGTAACAGATGTTTTTATTTGGGGTTTTTTATTAGTCGCTTTCCATTTTACCTGGTGGCTACATGATCATGTATTTTATCATGGGTAGTAGCCCATTTTGATATGTTCTTGTGGAAACTACAAAGGAAAATGTGACTGCTTAATTTGTGATTGAAACAAGTTCCAATGGATTGGGTGTCATATCTATTGTACTAGTGCTTGAATAAGGTATTTTGTTTTGACCGGATGAGTTATTTTAACCGCTCAGGTGGGCTGTCTTTCTTTGAACAAGATTGTCTGTATTCGAGCCGGAGGCGAGGGGATATCATTTTTCCTGTTACATTGGCAATTTTTTTTAACTTTTGATTAACGATGATTATGACAACAGGTGTGAGTAATGAGTTGTGATGGTTGACAGTTAAGCTGTTTTATTGTCACGTTAAAAACCCAGTCTGATCCTACTGTAGAGAAAGTAAACTTTAATTTGTCAATCAGCATTGTCATATTATAGATCATTCAGAGATTGCCATACATTCACATTGTTAATCCATGATAGGTGTGTCAGATTATCATGTTTTACCCGTCTCGTGTTTCTCAGGAGTTCAATATCCAAGAAACATTTACTCCGTGTATAACGGGGAGGTAGCATGTACATGCATGTTTTAATACTGCATGTAAAAAAAAAAACAAATAATAGAGTTCTTATCTTCCTAATTATGATCTTTATCATTTTTTATTAAATCTTGTTTTTTTAGTATTTCAAGCAAACTTACATACATGGTTCTAAGTTTTTGTTTTTTTTTGCCTCAAGTCTATCATTTAGTCAATTCTAAACGATTCCAAATAGCATTTTCTTGAAGTTTAAGTAGTGATTTTATAAAAGGCTTATTTGTCATTCACAATTACATTTGTTTGGCACAGGAAATAACTAAGTATATCCAAATCTTAGAATGGAAAATAAATCTAATAAAACTGTATGCCACATTTAACAATGCTGCAGGAATTCGTAAAGTGACAGTTGCCGACATTCCTGGAGTATTTTTAATTCTTCTTTGTTAGATTATGAAAGGCCTTTTCACAGGAATTCATTTTGTGCTGATTATGTAAGAGGTAGATGTGTTCAAATTACAGGATATCTCCACTAACAACTACATCAATCAAATAGAACCTGTTTTGGGGGGCCAAGTGCTTAATTTAAGAGCTGCCAGATGAGATATGCTGAGCACAGAGGTGACTTACAGACTGGGTTTATAAATCTTTGAACTCAAAATTTTGTCAACTTTAATGGGTACTGGTAATTTTTTTGCTACAATCAGTGCAATGTACTAAAATTTACTTCAGGAAATAAAAGCTCAAGATGTTTTTTACAGACGAATAATGTGAACACATTGAGTTAAAACATTTTAAAACATTTTTTCAAACAAGCAGATTTATAAGTGTTGCAATTTGAATGGCAAATATAACGTACGGTACTAAAATGATAGAAATGTTCATGTACACTGTACAGCATGTTAATTTCGAGAATAATTCTTTTATTTCATATTATAGGAGTGAGCTACTGTCTATAAATTCATTAAATTCTAGGTTTTCAACTGATTCACACTACAAGTATGTCAGAAGTAGCTAGTCATTGTGGTTCACCTGTTACATTGAGAATAGTTGCCTTGAAGCAATTGGCTGATGTGCTGTCATATGAGTGCGATAAACTTAAGTGTGGTATTTAACTTTGAATAAACAGAGAGAGTATCAACTTTGCACACAGATAAAGAGCAAGTTTCAATATTTGTATGGATTTCTTTTTATATTTTTTACAAATTTGTAAGCCAATATTTGAATTAACCTGTTGAAATGTGTAATATGGATTTATTATATGCTTAGTGTAAATATGTTCAGATTCCTATACAGGTGTGAAGGTGGGGCTCAACATGAACTATTATAAAATATCTAATTATTCACATTCTACTTTTTCCTGAAATGTTAAATATTTATCTGTTTTAAGTTACAGTTATGTTTCAAGTTTTAATAAATACCTATATTGTTCAGGATTTCAACTTTGGAGGTGAAAGTTTCAATTTTCATAATTTTTATTTCAATAAAGTAACTTACTGTAGTGAGTGAAAAAATTTCTAGTTTAATCAAGGCATGTTTCGAGTCATTAAAGCAACTTTTCGGTTAGTATTTGCCAATGTTATCCTAAACAAAAAGTTTTTATCATTCATAATTCAAAACTTCTTGTTTAAAAGTCTGTTTTAAAACCTATTTGTGAATTATTTTCTTTCAATTACAATGATTAAGGTGTAAATCATGTAAAGGAAAAAATAATTAAAAACAAAAAATGACTATAAAAAGTAGAAAATATTGTTCTATGGGTGATTATATGGAGGAATGTGAATTAATGATTTCTATTGTGTGTCTCTGTGTTAATCAGTATAAACTAACAAATCAAAGATATGTGTGGGTTGATCAGGGATAACCAGGGAAAAACAGGTGCATAAAAAGTTAATGAAGAACAATGATTGTGCTCATGTAATTAAGGAGATTAGCTATGGCTATTGTCTTTAAGGTATAGATGGGGTCAGTAGGTAGGTTTGGAAATGAAAGTGTGTGTGTTGGGAAGGGGGGGGGGGGGGGGGGGGGGGTAATTTGAGGCATTGTTT
>JAQQZZ010111765.1:0-30347 GCA_030265115.1 Mopalia vespertina | reverse complement strand
GTATCAAATATTATGGTGATAAAAGGAGCAGTATCCTTTCTGTCATTTATTTTAGTACGGTCATTACACTATCAATATGTACTTTCTTGTGCTCTTTGGCGAGCCGAGGGGTTTTGGACAGCGGAGCTTCATGTTTCCTTTGGTGTGATCTCATTTTTCAACTGGGGCTCGATGAACTTCCTTAAATTCAATTGTCTACCTGCTTCACATATGTAATTACAAAAGTTACATTCAGCCTGTTATATGACTATAGTTTGCTATATTTTACAGATTTCCTCTTACTTTTAGCCTTTAATTATGTTTGTAGAAACACATTGTCAATATGCTCAAGTGTTTTAATACGGCATGGAAGTCGCGTTGACTTGACTTCCGGGTACCTCGTCCAAACAGTCGCTGTGTTGTGATATATATCAAATAAATACCGATTTGCAAGAACCGTATGTGGAACTGCTGATGGGTGTAACTGTGGGACTGGTAGGCAGCATGGTCATCTTTTTAACTTTCGTTTATGCTGGAACCATAAAAATTTAAAGGGGAAACCGGAAATTGAGTTAATTACGTGAAATATTCCAGATCACATGACGTAACTTACAGGCCCTGTGAAACAGTTTTTGTCCGTTAGGGATTGGGTTAGGGTAAACGTTATCAACGCAAATAGTACCAAAACACCAACAATTCATTTGTAGTGGTTAACATCCGATTTTATCGACAGTTCAATATCAGTGGATACAAGTCCATCTATTTAACAACTGAAACCAAATAACAAAGGTCTCTGTGTGTGTTTTCGGGTCATGGGCCCTTTATCAGCGCTATCTTGAACACATCTTTCTCTCAACGAGATTATTTCGTCTGTTTTCGTGACATGGTCTTCAAGTTTTGCGCCTTGATGTAGATATTCTTTTATCATAACGTTTTTCACGGCAATGATATAGCATAAATCGCTATTGCCAACTTCACTTTGTTTTCACTGTGCCTGTGTGTTGTTCGTCATTTGCTTTGCGGACCATTTCTTGTGAGGAAAGAATTATCTAACGTGCGTGAATCCGTGTAAAGTCAAATGACGTGATAGCTGGATCCGCAAACTTTACCAAATCGATGGATCTGGGCTATTTAACCAAACTAAATTGCCAGTTTTTAAAAAGGATGTTAGATTATTCTAACTCCGACATTACGATTGATCGTTTCCGCGTCTCTTTAATATCAGGTTTTTTGTATCCAGAAGATGATGTACCCAATGGTATAACTTCAATACAGTCTTAGAAAGAATGGTTCATTGAGGTATATATGGAGGAGATTGAACCATCCATATGTAACCATTACGACAAAAACGGTTTTTTAGAAAATATTGAACCATCTATATAGAACCATTACGACAAAAAAACGGTTCTTTGAAATAACCAGAAATACTTTGAACCATTGCCGTGGGGGTTCCATACAGAACCATTAAGGGCTCCACCAAAACCATGTCTTAGGGTCATTAAATGGTTCCGTTCGAGCCATATTTTACTAAGAGTGTACCTGACTTCCAGTTGATGATGACGTCTACATCAACATGAACGATAGCCTTATTAACTTCCAGCGAACCATAACGGATACAACGCACATTCATCAGGCTCAGTTGTGGACAATCGACGAGGGGTCATTGCTGTACTGGATTTTCGACAGATCTGTTTAGAGTTGTGTGGACAAAACAGACTTGTGCACAACAAGAAAGCTCACCAGCTTTATGCAGTATAATTTCGATAAAGCAAGGGAAGAAATTAAGCCCTGCACCATAATGGAACCTTTGGAAGGATACAAGGAAGATAAGCGGCTTAATTCTTTTTCAGAGATTTGGAAATCCGTACACCATTTCCAGGGCTTCATAGGATAGATTACCGAAGCAGAAAGTTTAAAACTACATAATAGCCAAGAACTTCGAAAGTTCGCAGACAAAGTTCGAGTGTGTTGGCCGACAATATATGTCATGGGTCATTAAGTTGAAGTGGTTAGTCAGATCCGAATGGTTCAAATCACGGTAAAGTTATTCTGCCTTATTCACGGCAGATTCAGTGTAGGAAGAATACAGTTCACTGTTTACGATAAAGTGACCTGCATCCAGATATCTCTCGTCTTGTTCATTTCATCGATTGATTGGCGTGAACATTTTAACAATTTCTTTATTTCATAAATTTGGCCGTACATCAAAAAGAGAAATGAAAAAAAAAACGAAAAGGACAGACATTAGCGTTAAAACCCCCAAATAATTTAACATGAAATATGTTCATCTTAGCTGTAAAAAGTAAATAGTGAAATATCCCTAAACTATTTTACATAAAGCGATACAATAACCCAAAACATCCACAGTTTTTAAATTAGATATAATGATACACACCAATTGACCGACGGAACCTGATGACAACATCGCCAGCAATGTTGTCTTCTTGGCAGAGAACATCAAAACGAGAATTGAATTGAAATGAAAAATAGGTATAAAAATGTCAATTTATTACATCTTTTGTCGACTTTTGCGTTTCGGTGAGCGACCAGACTGTGGGTTCTGCGGTTTTCAACAGAGGGTGCAGATAGTCGCCCTTTTGCAGATAGTCGCAATGGGGCCTACCTCGAATAGGCCGAGGTGACGATTGGATATCCACCGCAGAGGGAGGAGGCCTGATGTCTACCTCCATCCCTTTCGAAGCGTGGAAGTGGTTCTCCAAAGCAACCGTCTTGGACACAAGGGATTTATTTGTTGATGGCTTCGGAGAGAGGGGACCAACCCCATTCTAAAATATAATCGATTCTACTTCCTACGTCGAGACATCGACACCCGGGCCATCTTGTTTTGTACTTCTTTTATTTGCTGATAGGTCGCCCCCAAATATTGGCGGAAATTAATGCGCGATGGCCTGGCATAGCGTACGAGAGTTGTCTTAGTCTCGTCTACTATAGAAACTCGCGCGAGAATACGATTGGACCAACCCTTTATAAACTTCATAACTTCCTTATACTTCTTACTAGCTAATCATATATGGTACATTGAACTATAAAGGGGTATGCCACTGCATTATTTCAAGAATTAGGGGGTCTTATCAAGAACCTAATGAAGAGACATTAAATTTTGCGTAGGGAGTTTTGGATATGGGCCGGAAAGTTGTCTTGACTGCACAAGAGGAGGGGGCTGATCTTTTCTATAGTAATAAACAAATCAGAAAAGCTACATTAAGATCTTTACAAACTGGCATTAGAGATCCTGTTTTTAGACAAGTTCTTAAAAAATTTAGTCTGTGAAGTTAGTGATCATTCAAGTCATCGTCAGTGAGTCGTTAGTGCTCTCATAGCGGCTATTTCAACTGAAGAGAGGCAGAAGAAAGGGGGTGCAGCAATAAAACTAACACATATTAACGAAGTTACAATAAGCACAAGCACAGATAACTCCTCAAGCATTAGTAAATATGGTGAACGAAATGACTGTTGAGGTAGCAGCTTTAAAACAAAACCCTTCTCGGTGCCGGACAACGACACATCGTTCAGGGAGAGGAGAATGTCCTAGCTGTAAAATGTCAGGGACAGATAACTGCGACCACTGTTTCATTTGTGGCTCTCGGGAACATAAGTAGGCAGGATGCAGACATCGTTATAGACAGACACGATCAACAGTCAACACAGAGGGGCATGTGATGACTACAATATCAGAGCCCCAGCATAAACCAGTAACTTTAAATATAGTTGACTTCCAACACATATAAAAATTATAAACTTTACTGGCATTAAATGTAATATGAGTTGTACTCTGTGTGGTATAAATCACATCTATTTTAGTGCACTGTGATTAGATAGAAATAGCTTGAATTTCATTGTGGACCAAACCGTAAGAGTATCCATATTAACACAATGGCAATGTGTTGAACAATGTAGTGTTTAATTTCAGGGACTCTGTTTTGTCCTTTTTTTGTTATTGTTGGAAAAGACTGTTTATGGACTAATTGTGCTGTTGTGGACTTTCATATGGACAGAATGTTCCAGTAACACAGATATAGCCAAGTGTGATGGTCTATGTGAACAAATAGGCGGTCAGCATTGGGTTCCCTGAAGTCAATACACGTATTGTAATATAGCTCTACAGACATTATATCTCAAACTGATCACTTGAAAATATTTTGTTAAATATGGGGCTATGGGCCCTTGTGGTGCTAAAGTAGCAGGGCACATTGGAAATTCGTAAAGTCTGTAAAATTGTTTAACTATGTGAAATGACTAGGCGACATTTATTTTAGTAGGGGAGAGTGTAACGAAGTCAGTTATGTGTATGTTGGTTACGTTATGGTCAAAGGGTGATTATTAGGCACTGTCAAAAATATTCAAGGGGAATAACTCTAGTGTGATGTTGTCTCCTGTCATCCCTACAAATGTTGATTGGTCAAGGATATCCCGTTTTGAACAGTTGCTGTTCGTCATTTTACCCCCAGTAAACCACATGTAGCATAAATCTATCTTGTGTGTTTTCTCTCCTCAGTTATTGACTTGCCACGTCCAGCCTAATAGTGCAGGAGCAACAGTATTTAGGGTTCGAACAGGTTCTTGGAAGTTATTAAAAAGTCTTTCATAAACTATGTGAAAATCAAGGCCTTTAAAAGTCTGGAAAATTATTGTTTTGCTGGGAGGTTGTTAAAAAGTTGTGAAATTAGCAGGGTTGAGGTTTTCACCATTTTGCCACAAACAGTCCGGTATTGTTCGAAATGACACACCATATACAATGCAAGATTGTGACCTTACAGCAGTGTTAAAATTAGTGGCAAACTTCTGGTCAGAGAAGGAGGACTTTCTGCAAAACTTACTGTCTTGCAAAATGGTTCGTGAATTTGGACTACTTAACTACATGGAGGTCCTCCGAATTCTCTAAATACAGGTATATTAGTTACAACATAATATTTTAACTTCTAAAAATGGTGTTATGGTTAAATTTACTGAGTAAATCTATATTGAATGACAGTCTTTTAAGTTTTCCTGTAAAGTGACTATTGCAAATTTCGAGTTTATTTTGCAGAGATCTCTTCTACTAACACAGTTCTACTAGTCCACCAAGTGTCACTGTCTCTCTTGAAATCCTTTAGATGTATAATCGGCACAAGGCTTAACAACACCTGTGTTTCGGATGGCTGGGCATGTTAAAAGCTCTCTAAGTAAAAAATGTGCAAGAGTTACGTGGACAACTGCTGAAAATATTTCTCCACCTTAGTATGAAAACAATATCTAGCAGCCGATTGCCACTATCTGGCTTACAGCTGGTGGCCTGTAACGCCCTTTCCTAAGATTTTTCTTCGTATTATTGGATTACCTGGACATCGTACAAGATTGTCGGTCACAAACTAAACAATGTTAAGTTTCTATATATCGGTTTATTAAACCATCATCAGGAATGAAGAGATAGTCAGGTAGATGTTATATATATAGTACATGTAAAACAAAACAATATGATTACTTGCAGTGTATTTAGATTGATTGATTGGTGTTTTACGCCGTGCTTAAGGGTTTTTTTACTGATATGACGGCGGTGTATTCCAACAATAATTGACACTAACACAACAAAGATGTGAAGTGTTTCCATAATGTTGGAAAGTTAATTTTCCTCCAGTGCTAAGTAAAGACAGTAGTGCTACTCTTCAAACAAACTGCCCTTAGCCAGAGGGCGCAGTGTATTTAGAGAACGTATTATTATAAAGGTCTTTGCTGGCTTTTAATCCTTGGTTAAGCTGGGGTTTGATCTTTTTATTGCTAGGGCTTCTCTCAACAGGAGTTCTGAACAGTGTCTAGATTTGTCAATAACAACTGTGTTTTATCAAATTTGATCACATCAGAGTCTATAAGAGGTTTTATAATAATGTTTTCCATTTCTGTCATAATGTTTTCGATTTGTGTCCTTTGATGTCGAGTCGCTTTTTACAAATATCCCTTTACGTAAAACAGTGAATGTTATCCTTGACCGAATATATAAAGACAATGTGTTGACATGTCGAAAATAGACGTAAAGGTTGGGAAATCCTTTTTCATATTTGGAGTGCTCGCGATGTAGGCCTAATTGACACTTCCTCCTTTAATTTTAAATAGGCCACAAACCAGTGAATAGTGACGAAAAAAAAACTTTGTGTCCTAAAATACGTAGGCTGTACGGCAATTTTGTGGTACTATTTTGCATATGAGAAGAAAATCCATCGGTGGTGTCAGACGCCTGCCATTGGCATCGCCAAGGTGAGAAATGACTTCACTTTTCGGTGCAAAGCCCCAAACAGGAACTCTTCTATGTGTATGTTTGCGGGTTTGTTTACAATTAATGAATTGATGATATCACCAAACATTTTATGATGTTATTACTATAACTGATGAGGTCATCAAATATATTATTGATATCCTAAATAGAGTTGATGATATCATCAATCCTATCATCAAGTAAGTAAAACGGCTTATCATGCGTGCCATGGGCACGCTCTGATTGACGAGCTTCATATACCACAAAGCTCCATCATCCAATTAGACATGGCGATTTTGGGAGATTATAATTGATGGTATCACTTTGCATGTTTGTAGGTTCATTGTAGTTTTATGTAGAAACAATGCAATAATGAACAACAGTATGGGTATGTTTCATTGTAAGGAAGACAATCAGACAAACTTTAAGTATATTCCCACATCAATTCAACTAACATAAAAAATAATATGTAAAGTTTAAAGCTGGTAAGTACGTCAATGCCATGGAAAAGGAGCAACTGGGCTTACTCTTTGTTTTACTTTTAACAACATATGTAATGTTAAATTTGTAATTGTTATACCGCGAAGGGTTTGCGTGGTCTTACAAATGGTAGGAATTATATTTTACTTCATATTATTTCCGAGTCTAGTTTAAAAGTATACAGTTCTGTATAGTGATGTTTTATTTAAACACGAAATAAACAAGTTGATAGTATTTCCCTTTTTTGACTTTTTTCTGTCACGATAATTTTATTAGTCAACCACACAAGCTACTCATATTCACGTAAGACTGCCCCTCCCCCCATTGCAGGTCTACAAAAAAAAAGTACAATGAAAATGTGTTAAGTACATAATACACGGTTTGCCCACAGGACGCTGCGGTTCTGGGAAGGGCGAATCGTGTGTTTGTTCCACATATCCACAGCCATATCGAGTTCATCCTGAAAAGAGTATGCAAAATATGTACCGAGAATAATTACAACTGCCTGCACGGCCTCAACATGTATGCTATTACATACATTAAGTATTGCTTTGTTACATAAATTTACCACAAAGTTATAAACTGAGCTGTGTAACTGTTTGTAAAGAAGGTATTCCTAGTGATCACTATTTGAATTGCCCAACGCCATATAAGGGAATGCTTTATTCGGGGAGTTTAATGCTTAATTTAACTCTTATAAATCATATAGTCGCACAGGGACTCCGATTCGACAGTTGTCATTTTATAATAAAAAAAGTACGGGCTTAATCTACGTTAAAAAAATAATAAAACAGTAGTCCTCCAATTGTTGGTATAGAAATTCCTTTCAAACATTGGGAGAGATTATTATCCCGTCGCAACTGAGTGAAGGGGGGGATAATGGATTCGCTCCGTAAGTAAGTAGGCTACGTAAGTAAATACGTATGTAATTCCGAGTTTGTCATAACTAATGGCTTTCTTTGTGGATGAATTTTGTTTAAACCTGTTCGTTTATATATTAAGTTTACTCGGAATAGAGATGTTAAGATAGAAGCTATGCAATGGAACGACATAGGCCTGTAAATCATTTGTCCAGGTTTCACTCAATGGTAATTCACTTAGTGTTATTTGATCTGCGCTCGTTTATAGTTACTGACAACATTTTGGATGAAAAAGAATAGATGACAAAACTTAAATTTCCCCAAAAATTCATATCTTTAACTTTTAATTATAAAAATAGGACACCAAGGCTTTCAGTTGATGGAAAAAACGGATATTTCAAACCTTTTTCTAACTTTAAAAAACACAGATGGGCCTTCTCGCCGTTCTTTCTTTTATATTTTCTATAAATGCAGAGAAGGAAAATTTGACATTTTTTTTCCTTATATATAAATAGTTTTAAACTCACTTGAAGTACTCCTGTAAAACAGAATTGAACGAGGCTCTTGTCAAGACAACTTCCATCGAAATCCCCTCTTTCGCCCATGCTTCTGAACATCTCCATCCAAAAATAAAAATTTTGTCGCCTTTAAAAAGGCCCACCAATACTCTATTCTTTGATTAGAAGTACTTGTCCCGTCCATAAAGGCTTTTTCCGTCATGCTATCGGTGGCATTTCTTCGCATAAATAACGGACTAAAACATTTTCGGTGCCGAAATCACTCCTGACGATCATTGGACATCCTTTTATCTCGCTTTTTTTGAATCCATAACGTAACCGGCAGCTATCTTAGGGTTGTTATTAGTTTTATAAACATTTAACCAGATAAAGTATCTAGAGAAACCACGTATACACCCACTAACGCACAATCCGAATGGTTTAAGTTTGTCGGAACCGTCTATAGGTGTCAAATGTAGTTTGGGCCTTTGGCGAAAGAAGCGCGTCGCTGTAGACGACCTGGTCCTCTGTTTGCCACCCCTTCTGGATCCAGTGCCTGTAGAATAAGGTGAACATGTTACATTGGCACACGTATGTCACTAATGTGACTGTTAACATACATCATTCTATAGCCATCGTACATCATAATCTGTTTACGTATAAATCCCACGATATCGTTAAGATTATCATATTCGCGTCGTTTTAGATGCATTCTCTTCAAAATTCTTTTCAATTGTCTCTCGCTGATATTAAAATGGTGTGTATGTCCAAGCTTGAACACAATATCAGCATAAGTTAAACCTAACCGAAAGCTCGACCGAATAACAGGTCCATGATCGTAAGAGAAGACACAGCTTCTCTGCAAATATGGTTCTGATAAGCCTGGCCCAGAGATAGTGAATCTGGGCCAGAGCCCAGGGATAGCAAGCTTAGAAGACGGATCGGCCAGCCTGCTTGGTTAATACAGTCACGATCTAAAAATAGTAACATTTATAAAGAGAGGAGTAGGAGCTAAAAATATTTTTTTCTTTAAATTGTATATTACTGTTAACAGAAATATCATTCTTAAAATAGCTACATTTTAAAAGTGAAAACAAAAATTATGGAGTAGGAGCTTAACATAATTTGTTTTGGCATGTCCCTTCTACTGTTCCGCAGAAACGGGTGCAGTTCACTTAATAACGATCTTCTCAACAATTTCCTGACGACAGATGCAAAGTGTAAATGCGACAGCTGACCACTA
Source organism: Mopalia vespertina (assembly GCA_030265115.1). Taxonomy (NCBI): domain Eukaryota; kingdom Metazoa; phylum Mollusca; class Polyplacophora; order Chitonida; family Mopaliidae; genus Mopalia; species Mopalia vespertina. Next base: position 21,041 of record JAQQZZ010111765.1, on the reverse strand, counting down.
CTTATTACATTGTCCTCTCTATAATGAGCTGAGGAAGCTTATGCTGGATGACATTACTGCGTTTGGATACACAAGGGATGTAACTCCTACACTTCTAATGTATGGTGACTCAACATTAACATGTATTTACATAAATATACTTTAGATAAGCGCTTATATCGTAGACAAGTCTTCTCTTCCTAATGAAATACTCAAATGAATACTCTTTTCAACATAACGACCTATGTATGAAATATATAAATCAAATCCCAAGCCAGCCAAGTTACATTACAGTTTATTTTGTATTTTCTGCACCCCAATATGCCACTGCACTATAATTGAGAGTATCTTGTAACTTTTTTTAGTGGGAAGCATTATGAGCAATGCTCACAGCTCCCATGGGAATAAAGCTTTATTAAACAATAAATAAATAATTAATTGTCATAGATTTAAACACAATATTTCTCAATTTTATACATCCAACATAAAACATTCTACATCTTGACATATTCTGAATTTTTACCGCTTATGAATATGTATGCCCTTTTCTGGTAATTTGTTTATCTTTTTAATGTTCACTGCCAAGTGGAAATCATTGCGGACAATTTTGTCATCCGGTTCCTGGGGCGGATTGGTGTGTATCACAAAAGATAATTTAAAAAAAGTGGATGTTTTAATTAATTTTACAAAATTATGTAGAAAATTTTTAAAGATATTTATCTATTTTTACACCTGAAATTAAAATATTTCGTGTGAAATATGATTGGGCATTTTAACACTTATGTCTCTCCTTTTGGTATACGACCAGGGTTGCTTCAAGATGGAACAGTCGACCCATATAATTTATGAAATTGTTTAAATCTTCACGCCACACACAAGCCGAAATACCGCTGAATGTTGCGTAAAACATCAATCGACCAAACTGATAGGTTTGTATATCTATAATAATAATATATGTACACCGTTAACAAAACAGTTAACCTAGTTTTTAAACCTAGTCTTATTGACAAGACCGTACAATAAGAACATTATGTTTCCGTTCATATTACTGGTCAGTACGGGAGGAGGAGCTTGATTCAATCTGGCTACTGAAAAGGTAACGGCATGCCTGTTTATTAGACCCTCGTTTCAAGGTTTACTGTTGTTAGTAGCCCGGTAGATACGCATACAAATATGTCAGCAACAAATCTGTGAAATGTGCCACAATAGTGCACGAAAGTCTCACTATCTTCTACTTGACTTCGGGTGACCGTGTTCAAATCATGTCACCGCTGAATGTGGCGTAAAACACCAACCAATCAATCAATCAATCAAATCATGTCTTTGGTTTCGAATATCCATTTTTCATAGAGATATTGTGTTTCTGTTGGTTGCAACTATAGGACAGGAATGTAGAATTTGCATCTTTGTAGCTTTTCACTGATGCAAGAACAAGAAGGAATTTAGACTGTAAATTGCCATATAAAAGTTTATAAACAATAAGATATCCGCACCAAAAAATCGACATTTTGGATCACCAATTCTATCAAATCAAACCTTAAATTTACTTCTTAACAAAATACAAAAGATCCCATGTGTGTTGGAAAAATCTAGACTTTCCCCAAATGAGCTTTGTGGAAAACCTAGGATTATTGTTTTATACTGTAGATGATCACGGACCACTACTTCAAGGGGCTCAGTGAGAGACTGTGGCACAGAAGAGTTTTGAGGCACGACTCTGCTGAGGGCCGAGGTTTTGGATTCAAGCATATGGACACCATGATGTCCGTTGTTTGTGATGGCTACGTTGGCCCTTGTACCATGCAAATATTTGGACTGTCCTCATAGGAAGACCAGCCCTTTGAGGAAATCATGGATTCCATATGGTTACAACCCACAGAGGAAGATGTCAGGACAAGTTCTGTAGATGTATGTTGTGGTCACGCTATGTGTTATAAATATATATATATACTGAAGAGATACATGTAGGTTCCCAGTGTTTTTCCTCCAGTGTTACTCTGCGAAGGCTTTGTAGAATGGGCACCTGATCTTTAACATGTTTAAAGATTACTTGCAAAACTTAAACATAAAGGACACTTTGAATATGAAGATATATATTTAGGAAAGAATCAAAGTCCCTTATTCAGCAATACACAGCTAACCAGAACTTTTATTCTAATCTAGTACTTGTAAAAGGAGAAAATTAATTGACGTTTAAATGGAAAACAGTAATATTTAAAGACAAGAATTATTGATTCAACCCTCATGACCCTGAGACACACCTATTAATTATAAAATTTTTGTGTTATGAATTTTCTTGTATTAGGTGACCGTAACAAGGTGGATGTATTCAGGCTTACAGAGGTCAGAGGGAAGGCACTCACAGCTGCAGGTAGATGCAGAGTTCTGTATCTCTGATCGTCTATCATATCATGTAGCTGTAGAGATACAGAGTTGAAATGCTCATAAGCGTGTAATTTTAAGTTTTTACGTGTTTCATTAACTACTGTCCAGCTATATTTTGTATTCTGAACCCGGTGATACATTTGGTATGTCAATTGCATCCTTAAATCGTCCAGAATCCGCGTTTAAAAAAATGGAACATCTCGGTCCAACTTCTTGTTGTCAAGCCGCCATATTCCTAACCTGGCCCCGTCTCCCACAATGCATCCTGCTACTTGAGATACCGCTGTAGGGCAATTACAAAATTTGAAGCCTTCTAACTCAGTAGCTAGTCTGTTACCCTGTTCCTACAGTAAGTAGTCCAAATTGATTTTTATTTCCTCATTTTACGCCGTGCTTCAGGGTATTTCGCTTATATGATGGCTGTGTATTCCAACAATATCTGACAGTAGCACAACCAATATGTGAATCGTTTCCATAATGTTGAAAAGTTAATTTTCCTCCAGTGCTAATTAAAGACGGCATTGCTACTCTTACAACAAATTGCCCTTAGCCAGAGCGAAGAGGGCTATTTAAATAATTGAGTTAAGCTTTCTTTTATGCGTATTGATGTCCAATAAAACTGCTTGATGTGGCATGAATGTTTAAAAATTTAATCGAACAAGCCTGATGATAACATGATTATGGCTTATGATCAAAATTTGTTAGAATGAAAAGCAACCTATTCACAGAGCAAGTATATTTCTATTGTGTGTTGTTATTTTAATTAGAAATTGTCTGTTTCAATTTGCGGGATCCTGTGCATTATTTGTTAAATGAGCTGATGACAGAGAGTAAAGCTTGACCTAAATCCTAAGAACGGAAGTTACATTAAGAATTAACCTTGTACAGTTCAGTGTGACAATGACAACTTGGACTGTCTACGTAAAGTTGTAACTCAATACAAAGTTTTGCCATTCGAATGATCACACTTTTTTGAACAAAAACAGCAGACAGATGGTTATTGTTAAACCAAAGGACAGTCATTTGTAAAGCTAACTTTTAACAGTTAACTATAAAACTTTGTTTATGGAGTGGGCTGTCCTTGTCTTGAGTAAATGAGTAAAATATCTTTTTAAGATAGTGTGAGATAAACAAAATAAATATTTTTAGTTAAAATAATATTACCCTTTTACCATATATTGTAAAATCTATTTTTTTTTTTTAGATGAACCAGAAGATGTGGACAGATAAAGTGGGTTTGTGCTGGTTTTAAATATGTCACCTGATTCTTGGCATTTTGAATTTTGTTGAACATATTAAACTAAAAACAGTATTTAATACTTGAACAATGACCAGACATTCATCAGATTCCGATGACTCTGTTGATCATCGACCAATGATGAAATCACAGGTTCATCAGCAAAATGGAAGTTTCAGACAAGAAAAAAGGAGAAGTGGAAGCAGCAGTGAGAGTCGATCCAGGAGCAGAAGCAGAAGCAGAGAAAGAATCCATGAAGGTCGTAAGAAGCAGTTGCGTCCTTCAGTTTCATCAGGTTCACCATCAAATTCTCCAGTCCGGAAGAATGGGAAGAGGTCGCAGAACAGATCTAGGTCAGACTCTCGATCTCCTGTTGGAAAATGTAGGTCAAGATCTAGGTCACCTGTCAGAAAATATAGAAGATCAAGATCTAGGTCACCTGTTAGAAAATATGAGAGATCAAGATCTAGGTCACCTGTTGGGAAATATAAGCGATCAAGATCTAGGTCGCCTGTTGGGAAATATAAGAGGTCAAAATCTAGGTCACCTGTGTCAAAATATAAACGGTCAAGATCTAGGTCACCTGTTCAGAAGTATAAAAGATCAAGATCAAGGTCAAGATCACCAGCGCAAAAAATTCAGAGATCACGGTCAAAGTCCCCATTTCAGAAGCCACGGTCAAGGGCATGGTCTCCCAATAAGAAAGAAGTTCATGGGTCAAATGGCAGTGCTTTTAGGTATTTCAACTTGTTTTTTTTAATTTTTTTTTTTGTTGTGATTGATAAATGTCACTTAAAATATAGTAAATGGTTTTAACTATATAATAAAGTAGTTTATCTACAATTGGGTACATGTACCACTATGGTGTCCTAGATTCATATTAGCGAAATAACCTTGAGTTAACATCGGACAAAACAGAATTTCCTATATTTTTGAATATCTCCTATAACCTGTATATTCCCATGAGCATGATAAGGTAATTTGATTTTACTCCTTCCTCCTATTAGAGAACCGAAGCCGTATGAAGGTCGACAGCAGGACAGGAGGCATGATAATAGACATCATTTTTCACAAGACCGAAATTCCAGGCTAAGTGATAACCCACAGTATATGGATTATTTGGAGAGGTAAGTAATTTGATGTTCATGTCTTGGAAAGTAGATGGGTTAAGGCAAGGCTTAAGCCTGTTGCACAACAGAGGAACTGGCTGAGCTGTTGGTCTCGAGAGGATGACAGCTCAGCTACAGTCCCACTACTTTTTTCCACCGCAAACGGGAGAGCTATCACCTGAGATAATTGGCCTCTAGTCCTCTAGTCACGTAATATCTGTCATAAATGGCTGCCATGTTAATTCCATGTAACACAACTACATGTTCGTATTGGTCACCTGCTTTTTCTAGCTCTGGCGGTAGCTTACGGTCAGTGCACAGGACATGTGCCTCTTGTGGCAAAAAATATCAAACAGGACAGATATTTTCCTTACGGCCTCAAGAGCATCAAGCTCACTCAAATTTCAGTGCACATGGAGGACACAGCTAAGCTGCTGGCCTCTCCTGGCTGGCAGCTCAGTCAGTTCCTCCTGTTTGCATCAGGCTTTAACAGATGTGCTTAGTCTGATGGACTAGGGGGTAGAAATCACAAGGAGTGGTTGGAAGGAGCTTCCTGGGGCTCTTGAGTTCTGAGGGCCACACAAAGTTGATCTATAAGTGGTGTCTTTTGGGTATTGTGAGTGTCCTGTCTTGTCTTTGTTTGTTGCCAGTGACATTGAGGGTGGTTTCCTTCACACACTGGGCCGGCTTGCAGTCATATCTGTGAAATAACCTTAAATAAAATCTAAAACTCCAATCTCAGAAACAATCTGAAATAACAGGGTGGTTTTTACAAGGATGTATTCCAATTGGACAGCAAGCACTGGCAATTGTAAGTTTATTTACAACAAATAGAAAAAGAAACAGGGATTGGCCAACAGACTTTGCAGATACAAATGTCAATGAAAAGTTGTTAGTTTTTTGTTATGTAGTTTTACTTATATGCAAGTCCAATACCCTTGAGTAGTTCATTAAATGTAAGATCTTAAACACCAACCAATTTATCGTTGACAAAGAACAGAAGCTTTTGCCTTAAGACAAATCAATCTGTTGTAATTTAAAATTGAATTCTTGTTTCAACAGCCGACGATTAGAGAGAGAAAAAATTGGACTGAATGGTGTCTCCGATCTCTGGGGTGTTGACCCGAAGCAGGATGACACGGAGTAAGTCAGTGATACACTTTATCAGATACATGTATATAGGAGTAGATACTTGGGGGCCTCTTAGTTTTCAGTTGAAAGTAACATGTATGATATCCCAGAACAAGGTATGATTGTGTCAAAATGCTAGTTTAAACAATAAAATGGGCAAATATTTATAAAAAGTCAAATTAACTTTTACAAATTTTTAGGTTTGACATTATGTCTAATTATGAGTCTTAACTAAATTTTTACCAAAATTCGACTAACTACTTTATTTCCAGATCACAGGAGCTCTGTATTCATGTATGTCTTAAAACCCCCAATCAAATTATCTAACATGTATGTATTATTCTACATTTTAGCTCAGATGAATTCTCAGACTCTGAAAGACCTCCACGTAAACAAGGAACTAAGCAATCAGATTCCAACACTGATAACTCCTCTTCAGACGGTATGACAATGGTTTTTAAATTTTAAATAATGACAGCATCGACACAAATAATGGCGGTTGGAGGGAGCTTTATGTTGCCCTGGTGCTCTCAGAGCTAAAAGGGAACAGGAAGCTGATCTGTTTGTGGTGTCTGTTTAACGTCCTGTATTTGTCCCGTCTTCTTGTTTGTTGCCAGTAGTGTCGAGGGTGGTTTCCTTCACTCATTGGGCTAGCACATTGTCATATAAGTGAAATACTCATGAGTATGACGCTAAACCCCCCAATCAAACAAACAATCACAAATAATAAAAATGTTGTTGGATAAATAAAATATCAAAGAGGCAATGCATCATTTTTGTTAATAAATGAATACAATAGCAGACAAAAAGTTGTGGTTATTTGACGTCATTCAGATTTTGAATTTATACTCCATGATTTATGTGAATATTTAATGATGTTACGAAAAACAAAAAGAAAGACCACAATATTGTCCATAATGAAAAACAATTGGCATAATTTCACCCCTTTGATTTCTTTAATTAACTCAAGCTTTCTCCTATACTTAGTTCTGGCACTGCTGTGATACAAATAAAAATATCTCCAGTAAAATATCAAGCAAATAATAAATATATATATTTTTTTCTTTCAGATAAGAAAAAGAAGAGAAAGAAACATTCCAGTAAAAAAGCAAAGAAACATAAAAAGCACAAGAAAAGAAGGTATAATAAATACACCGGCCGATATTATGACTACCACTGAGGATAACAATGCTTTATGGATTACAACTTCTGGTTTATTATGATACATCTCAGAGATAGTTCTCAAGCATATGTTGTATATTTAAAGCATTGTGTTATGTTAATAGGGGTTTTTCGAGTTATGACGTTACGACAACAGAGTGACCTCCGTTTTGCGAAATAACGTTATCGGTTTATCAGTCAAAATTAATTATATTTCTTAGAGTTGTTACTATACTTTAATACACATACAGAGTGTATTCTCGTTTAGTCCCATTTTGTATCCCATTTTATTGTTAACAAGTTTCCTTGGTGTACAGTTTTAAATGAAGCATTAAGACTTCATTTTTAAAGATCATTTATCCAAAGTTTTTATCTTTGCGTTTATTTTCAGTAAAAAGTCAAAGAAAACAAAGAAAGCCAAAAAGAAGAAGGAAAGTAGTTCAGAATCAGAGGAAAGTTCAGAGGAGGATGTCCCCAGAGAAGAAATCTGGGTGGAGAGGAAAAGTAGGTTTATTAAGTTGATACAGGGTGGTTAATGTCCTAACAAAACTATTTCTATACATTTTTGGCCCCTTGGCAAAGAGAAATATAATTGAAAATAATTTATACTGGTACATGTAGTTATGGAGGAACATTAATTTTCCAACAAAGCCTTCATATATATAAACCGTTCATGTATTTAAATGCTTCACATTATGGTTGTGGCATTACACTGCCATGATAACCTCAGGTAGGCCTATATGAGTGAGTAACACGGTGTGGTTCAGGCAATCACAGAGGTGGTATTAACAAGGTTTCCCCTCGGCTTTCCACCCTGTTTAAGCAAGAAATGTGTGAAATGGGCAATCTATTGTCATGTAAATGAAATACCCATGAGCATGACATTGAACCCCCCCCCCCCCCAAAAAAAAAACCAAATTGATTAAATACTAGTCTGCTTTACAAGTAAATGCTTGTACCGAAAAAAACCCAGCTCTTTTCTCTCCATCTCTTTCTGATACTCTATCACTTCCATCTTCTGATACCAAGTATGGTACATTCCAAACAGTACCAAATTTTTTTTTGGAAAAAAGTGTGGTTATTTAGTTGTTTATTTTTTTGCCTCCCCTGAGCCACCTTAGAGTGTGTCTAGTCTGTATGATGTTGGTAAAGTAATCCAGTCAGAACAGGAGATGACATTTCCTGTGCCCTGAAGCCTAGGTTATATAAGTCTTTAAGTATACTCAAGATTATATTTCGTACTCAGATGAGTCAACTGTGGACTCGGCCTCTTGCTAAGGACAGTTGGTTTGAAGAGTAACAATGCTGTCTTTTCTTAACTTTCCAATTTTATAGAACCCTTCACATCATGGTTGTGCTAGTGCCAATTATTGTTGGAATACATCGTCGTTATATAAGTCATATATACCCTTTAGGCACGGCTTAAAACTCCAATCAATCAACTCAGGACTGTGTTTCTAAAACTGAATTTATGAAAAAAACACTGAGAGCACTATATGTGCTCAGCTGAGCACAAATTCTGAACAAGTTCCGGAACATTGTTCAGACTGCTCAACGGGATAGAAGAGCTGGTTGTAAATGACTTTTTAAATACCCTTTTCGATTGGATTTTGAAATTTAGACCTTTATAATGGTCAAAACATTTAGTCGGTGACAAACAAAATCCCATTGAAGCAGGAAACATAGGGCATTATTTCCTTTATTGACCGAGCAGCTCTACAACAGCCTGTTCAAGAGACTGGAATGTGTATAGAATTTGTACTCAGTTGGGTACAGGCTCATAGTGTTTTATAACAATAATAAAGAGCACAACTCAGGGGAGCACGATCTCAAGAGTTTGAGCATGAACTCTGACTTGACTATGCTCAAGTTTTTATATTAAACCCTGCTCCCAGGTACAATCTGAGGAAAGAGCAACATGTAGAGGATTTCAGTTTCTGTGGTGTCTTGGGCTCTAATTTTGTTTTTATCTCATTTTTTGCTGTTAGTTATAGAAGCGGGGCTTTCTATTCTATTAGACTGTTATGGGGTGGTATAAGTGAAATAATCATAGCTATGCGATCAAGCAAGGTCTGTGTTGGACTTAAGATTTAAAAAACGCTCATTCACAGTTTCTGAAAACTTTAAACGAAGTTTCCATAGAAGCCTTAGATGCAGCCCCTATAATCAACTTGTCGTTCATGTTACTTCTATTGTTTTTATGAAGAAAATTATAAAATCCAGTCAAAAAGAGTAGTTTGTCAATCATGTTGTTTCTATGGTTACAGCCCATGAGGATGGGGAGGAGTCAGATGAAGAAACTCAAGGCCCTCAGCCCTATGTCCCTCCATCCACACAGGGCAAACTAGAGTAAGTATAGCTCACTTTAATATACTCTAATAAATAACAGGGTGGACTTCCAGCCACAATACATTGGGACAATTTTATTATTTCTAATTTTATTTCAATTTCCGTTTTTCAAGGTCTTTATTTATTGAAGCTAAAGCAAAATAATCTGTTCATATGATGTATCTCTCTGGCAAACATGGCTTCAGTCCTGTGGCCTGGTGGTTAATCTGCTAATACTACTTCAATGTACAGTCCCCTTGTTCAAGTCTGCCTGTCGACCATCTGCTATATCAGAGAGTCACACACTGTAGCTCTGGCAATCATGAGTGTGGTTTTCACAAGTTTTCCTCTCGGTTTTCCACCGTAATAAGGCAAGGAGTAGTGTGAAGTGGACAGTCCGTCGTCATATAAGTGAAATACCCTTGAGTATGACGTTAAACCCCAATCAAACAAACAAACAAAACATCTTAGTTTTCCACGGTATTAAAGCAAGGAACAGTGTGAATTGGACAATCTGTCATCATATTCCTGGTATATCCTTGAATATAGCGTTAAAACCACAATCAATTAAACAAACAAACAATTGAAGGTTCTGCAGTGATTTCTTAAAAGGCTACAACTTGTTTTGGAATCCGTCATATTATGCAAAATATTTGACCAAAACACAGGCCATGACCTGCAATGTTACACATCAAACTAACCAATAACAAACCTGACTTTTGTTCTCTCTCTATCCAGTTATGGTAAGGCCTTGTTGCCTGGAGAGGGCGCTGCAATGGCTGCTTACGTTGCTGAAGGAAAGAGAATCCCCCGTCGTGGTGAGATCGGTCTTAAGTGTGACGAAATCGAGGCATATGAAGATGTCGGTTATGTCATGAGTGGAAGCAGGTACAATTTTTTTCCATTTTGTTTTGTTTTCATATCTAGAAATTAACAGTTTTCTTGACATATGTCTGCGTTGGAGTGTAATACCTGTTATTGTTCGTAACAATGTTAACACCAAATGCATCAAGTTTAACGACGCTGTCAACTGTTGAATTACCCTTGAGCACAGTGTAAAACACCAATCAAACAAAACTAAATTTGTAAAAACTTGATAATCATTTCAGGTTAAGACCACAGAGGAAAAAAGACAGTAACAAAATGTGAATTTCAGATTACCCCCCTTTACCTATGAGCTCAGAACATAAACCTTCCCTCAAGCATACTGTTGTGGCCGACAACGACCGTAGCCCTTAAATTGCAATGTCTGGAAATAATATATCCCTTTTAAAATAACAGACTTTTAAAGTGAAAAAATCTGATTTTTTGCAAATCTCTTTTGTGCGACCACTGTCTTTTTTTCCCTGTGGTCTTCAGGTATTATAAAAGACGTTATTGTGACAGAGTTGTGTCCCTTAACACATATGTTTCCATGTGACTCTTGGCTGGTGCAGAACTGCCTACCTTGTGTACTTTGGAGTATTTTGTACAGTGTATCACACAATTAATGCTGAATGCACAAATACGCTGAACTTGTAAAATACTACACAATTAGTATTGTAGGTATTAAAATACTAAATCCATGGAGGGAAAAATTACAGAAAAAGAACATATTCAAAAGACATTTTCATAAATAAAATACACAAAATGGTCAACAAACACTTCTCAAAAAGTCCAAGTGGTCGCTGTAAAATGCTTAAGACATTTCCAATTTTCTGAAGTTGTATGAGTAAAAAGACTTCAAGTAGGCAACCCTGATTTTTATGACAAGTTGTTTCTATTGTTCTTCAGGCATCGGAGAATGGAAGCTGTTCGACTTCGTAAGGAAAACCAGATTTACAGTGCTGATGAGAAACGAGCTTTAGCAAGATTCAATCATGAAGAGAGGACAAAACGAGAAACGAAAATCTTATCCCAGTTTAAGGAGATGGTTACAAGAAAAATGCAGAAAAAATAAAGATGGCCTTTTGTGTGTTTTTGAGCACAATACAGACTGACAAAGCACAACATCCGTAAAGTGTTTGGATAAAATAACAGTTTTCATCTGCACAATGAGGGTTTTGAAAAACCTAAAAGTGCTTTACTCGCAAATATTTATGCTGGAGTGTAAGACTGCAGTGGGACCTTGCTGGAAAAGAATAGACTCTTTCCAACGGCTAACTAAACTCTTTTTAAAAATTTGTTTTCAGTTTTCATCTGCACAATGAAGGTTTTGAAAAACCTAAAAGTGCTAAATTTGCAAATATTAATGTTGGGGTGTATTACCATAAGAAGACTGAAGAGGGACCTTGCGGTTTGCAGAAAAGAACAGACTGAAAAGACTCTTTCCAATAGCTAACCAAACTTTTTTTTAAGAGGACTGATTAATAAGTTTACCAAATTATGTACAGAGGTTGGCTAAAACAGCATTTCACTGTTGATTTTGAAACTTTTTGTCAATCATGGCATCGGATGGGGTTGTATTTTAAAGTTATTTTGCATTGATCTTCATAACTACATTATTGTTTTAAAAATCAGCAAAGCAGAAGACCAATTTTTAGGTTTTGCAGCACAGTACTCTGTTTGGCTTCCTCGTTCATTAATACAGTCATCACTCATATGAATGATTTACTCTTCAGCACAGCAAGAAACAACAAACCATGAAGAGAAAAACGTATAGTGTGGAAAAATCCAGCTCTGTGAGAAATAAAAAAGTAACTGATTTTAATAAAATGTTGTGTATAGAAAGTCAATTATACCTTGTTTAAATATCATTATGACAAGTCAAGATACTGCAAACTTCAATGTGAAACTAAATTAATGTTTTAAATGATTTAATGAAAATCAGAAAAAAAGGTAGAAAAATAACCTAAAAGCTACACTGGTAAATCATTTAGTTTTAATATTCGCTATCTATGCACAATTATGTTGATGAATAGAATTCAGACAGGTTAATTTGTTAACATTCATGTGTGCCCAAGTTGCCATCGGCTGGGTGGGTTTCCGACATCAACTGTAACACCTCTCATATAAGTGGTATAATCTTCAGCAAATCAAACAAGCAAGCATAAACATTTTTCCATACAAATCCAAAATTGCAAAGTTCAACAATGAAAAGATGACAATAATTAGGAAACAAAAATGTTTTTTTATGATTAAATAAAAACATAAAAAATCAGAAAGTTTGAGCGCACCCTTTTATGTGTGGACGATAGGAAACCTTTCTAGAAAAAAATGTAAATAATAAACTTTTTAATTTGTTTTTACCTGGTCTTCATACCAACACTTATAATATACTTAAAATTGTTTTAACCAGGGATCTGATGTTATAGTAAATGACAGAACCGGTTTACCTTGGTCATTAAAGTTTCCTCAAAGATATTTATTAGAGACCGAATGGAATTTCTATCGGGTACAATCAAATTGGTCTTAAAAAATCAGCTAAAACGAAAATAATTGTATGGACATTCTAATTATAAGGCATTCAAAGTTTAATTTTGACGATCCATGTAATAAATGGGTAAATAAAATAAAATCCCACGATGTATCTCCTGCAGTTTTACTATTTATCCCAGCTGAAAAAGCGAGGATCCACGAGGTCGCCTACACCCCGCGACCTCCACCCCGGAAAGCACTGAAAGTGACGGAGGGAAATAAACTTAAAAGAGTCGGTTAATTGTAAGAATAGTCTTCTTGTATACATCTCTGTATCTTTTGTAAATGACAAACAAAAGAATGGCGAAATTTTGTTGTTGTTGATATACCAGTATTTTCCCCACTCATGTCTAGTTCGCTGCCACTTATTGAGCGTCCGTTTCTATTATGGCGTTGCATACGAACTCGTTTCGTTTATCGTTTGAACAAACTTGCCGAGTATCGTTGTCTATAGTTTATTGTTTTATTAAAAATATATATGTAACCCATAGGTCCTGGGTTCGAATCCCAGTGGAGGCTAGCAAATTTTTCTCTCTTCATTTATTCAAAATATATATATATAATTTGACCAAAAAAATTATCAACTTGGAATCTGGGACTTTCATGTTCGGGAGCACGCTAGCTTGAAAACAAATTAAGTGTTTGGTACATGTATGTGGCTTCTTTAGACAACGGGTGGGATTGCATTTCAATAAATTCCGTAAAACAAAATGGCTGCTTTAGCATAATTTTACCATATTCATGTGTGTATGTGTTGTGAACACGAGAAGTATAGAATAAATTCACGGATTAACTTCAAACTTGACGAATCTCCATGTCTTGAAGACAAAAGATGGGGTTGTCTTTCAACAAATTACGCTAAACAATATGGTCACTATTCGTAATTTTGACATTTTCACGCCTATGGTTTGTGAACATAACTCTAACTTGTAACACGCACTACAGTTGTCTCCCATTATTGAGACATCGGATGGGATAGCATTTCACCAAATTCCGCAATAAAATATGGCCATCTTTGCATTATTTTACAATATCCAGGTCTGTATATGTTGTGAACACGATAATTCTGTAACATATTCACAGATTAACCTGAAAATTGACATATAGCTTCGTTCTATTAAGATAACGGATGGGATTATTTCACCAATGTGTGTAAAACAAAATGGCCGCAATCGATTATTTTACCATATTCACTACTAAATGTAAATGTATTGTGAACATAACTTGAGAACGAATTCACCGATTAACTTGGAATTTAGATTTCTTCTATTAAGACGAAGTGTAGGATTGCATTTCACCTAATTCCGCAAAACACATGGTCATCAATAAGGGAGTAATTTTACAACATTCACATCTGTATGTTGTGAAAGAGAAGATTATTGGATCAAAACTCTTCAAACGTTGTATCCACTGGGTTTCAATTTGGAACCAGGTAAAGTGTCTAAAAAAGAAATAATTCAGTTTGTATTCCGATATGACCAACCAAGCACGCAGTTGGCTATTCTCCTTGAACAGGAAATGTAAAAATCTGGTACATGAAATGTTTACTCCTCTCTCACAAAGACCCATAATAACATACAAGAAAAAAAACACTGGTTAAGGCGAAACGGCTGTATCCGACATGTTGTTACACTGTTTAGCGGTTATATTCATTGGTTAATTTATATATCTCTGAAATACCAGTTTGTATGCGGACTTTTCCCTAACCCATAATGAATATATTGTTGCTTACGTATTGATCAATACTTTATATACCATTTAAATGGTCATTACCTTCTGTCTAGACGTTTGTAGGTTACCCATACCACAACTCTAGATTAAGACATATTTACAAACTTGCCTCTGGGAGTCGATTTTTATTAATCTACATCACTGTGCCAATGTGATTGCTCTTGACAAATATATGTTGTGATATAACCTGAAAACAAATCCGCATTAACTTTAAATTATGTTTCTTCTGTTAATACCACAGATGTGGTTGTATTTTCCCCGGTCTCCAAACTTCAGTAGGAAATTTGACTAGGAGTATGATCATTTTTTTTTCAAAATAAACCTTTATTTGGGGAACTGCTAGATACTCCGCTTGTGATTCTTACTCAGAAAAATGAATCTTCTTTATTTATAATCAAATAAATTCCATTTTATTTTAAAAATATTTAAAAAAATTGCCTTTCAAATAACCAGCTCAACGATATCAGAGCCATATGGCCGCCTAAGTTATTCAAAACTTTATAGCCTCTATTATAACAGACACTGCGACCATGAAGGAACTTTTTTATATCTTCTATATTTGGAGGACACATTTATCCTCTGTCAACATTCCATAGACGACCGTATAATCTCTTCATTGACACTCTTAATCAGCATGGCACTAACATTAAACTTCGGGGCACGCGGCCGTGGCTTAGTGGTAGCGTGTGCGCTTACGAATCCTACTTCGATTTACCGTTCACAGGATCGGGTCCGCCTGTCGACCCTCCGGTACAGAGAGTCACACGATGTGGCTCGGCAATCGCGGGGGTGGTTTTTACGAGGTTTCGATCCTCTCGGTTTTCCACCGTAATAAAGCAAGGACCTGTGTGAAGTGGACAGTCCGTCGTCATATAAGTGAAATACCCTTAACATACCCTTGACTACGACGTTAAACACCAATCAAACAAACCGACAAACAAACAAAACATTACACTTCAGCCTACTATAAGCATGGATAGAATATGTATATTAATTTTTTTTTTATAGAGAAAACGGTGTACAGGAACCTATCTTTAGATACATCAGTGTTCTGGATTTTAAGTCTTCAAATACACATCAACTGTATGAAAACATTACAATCGTCCTGTACTGATACGGTCAGACTAGTCGTCAGAAGGTAGGAAGATTGAATGCAAGCTAGAGACTAACATACCAGTTAAGGCATTTGAGTTTCAATTTGTCACAACTCTATATATACAAATTATCTAAACATTTCTCCATTCCTGAACATTCGGTTAGAGATTCTTTTAAAATAATGACGTTTAACGAAATGAAAATTCTTCCCCCTGAAGAGGGAACCAAACAGAAACGTTGAGAAAAAGAAGCTTATTGGATTAAGCCCTTCAAACGTTGTATAGGTTTCATTTGGGAACCAGGTAAAGGGTCTGAAATAAATCCTCTTTGTATTCCAATATGTCCAAAATGTTAGCTAGTCTCCTTATACGGGAATATCACAATATTGTTTCAAATACACTGAAAAAAATATTTCTTAACATCTTAAGGAAAGAGTTAAGGAATATTCCATAAATTTCAAGGAATGCGACATGGAATTTGTCTCAGGGGCAAGGGTTATTCCAAACATATTTATGGATTATCCTTAAGAGGTAACGCAACATTCCACAAAAGTTGAGGAAAATTCCACATTAAATGCGTTATGGAATTGTATCCATAACTTTGTTAAGGAATTTTTTTACAGTGTACGTTCACTTCTCTCTCCATTATAACATACAAAAGAAACATAAACCTGAAGAATCTACTGGTTAAGGCGAAACTGCCTCCGTCTCGGACAACTATTATCATTCTTCCCAGTGGACATTTGTTAATTCTTTTCTTTGAAATACCAGATTGCACGGGTTATTCCAAACCCAAACCAACTATCATTTATCGTTGGACATATTAATTACATAGTTTCTAACCATATGCACAATAATTTCCCTCGAGATGCCTCTAGGTTACGCATAACAACTTGGGATTAATATTTATTTAGAAAGTTGTCTCTTTGGAGCTCATCTAGAACAGGAGATAATCCATCGGTTTTAATTAATCGAGGTCCCTGTGTCAGTGTCATAAATTTTAGAAATAGTATAACAGACACAAAATTATTCATGGCTTTCAGCTGAGGGAGTTGTGTCACTCTCCTATCAGAGGGCTGGGGAATGTCCGCTACCTAGACCCCAGCTGACTAACTTTCTATTTCTGTAGAAGGCTGAGTGGCCTAGATGGCCGGCATTTACTTCTGGCGATTCGGTGCCTAACTCTGAGGGTCGTGGGTTCGATTCCCGGAAGGGTTTCAACCTGCGAAATTTTCTGAACTGGAATCTGTTCAAACTAAGAAAGTGTTATCCCAAAATAACGAAAATACAATTTATCTTCACTTTCTAAAAGACACAGAAATTATTCAATATAAGAGTTATACCTCATTCTTTATTTATACAATCAACAGTAGATTTCAACGAAACGTATGTTGGCCTACTGCTCACGGTAAATCTCATCCCATGTTATTACAAATCTGTTCTCTACACATTGGTTACCAGGCCTCTGGCTTAGGGCAGCGCTTTGGAGAGTAGCCATGCTGACTTTTTTTTAGCACTGGAGGAAGATTAACTTTCCAACATTATCAATATCCTTCATATTTTAGGGTTGTGCTGGTGTCAATTATTGTAGGAATTGACCGCCGTCATATGAGTGAAATACCCCTAACCATGGCGTAAAGCACTAATCAATCAATCAATTAATCATTGATTAACATACGAATTCCGAAGGACTGATTGTAGTAAAGACTTTCCCTTTCAAGTGTTGTGGTGCCTCACATTTCCACAGATATAAAGTCTCTGCATCAAAAATCTCACGTCGTTTATCAAACAGTTCCCTCAGCCACCGTACCTTACAATCACACAACCAGGGATTTTCATATCTGCAACGACAGAAAAATACTTAAATGGAACAATATTTATAGGTTAAAATACACAACGGAATGCAATGTGGAGTCTTATTGTACGAGTCCACGTTGAGTTGAAATTCCGTGTTGGACGGGTGGCCGAACGAGTTCAAGGACTTACGCTAAAGGCGTCTCAATTTCTCAAGCTTATATAGTAGATTACCACTTGATCTAACAATGGGGCCTCATTTATTTCGAAATTTTTCTTAGAACGATTTCAGTGGATATTTTTTATTCCCAATCAAGATATCGTATCGGAAAACATTTTTAAAATTGAAGGACGAGCTAAAAAAAACAAATGCGGAACCCTTTTGATGTCGACATTGCCCTGTTCAAAATGAAAATCAAGTTTATACTCGGAATCTGCCAAAACCTGAATAGTCTCAAATAGGCATTCAAAGATTGGCTGTTAATTCAGTCTATATAATTCAGTCTATACGTGATGTAACACTGGGATGGGTTTTGTCTGCTGTGTTAATCCCATCAATATCTTATACATTTTCAATGACTGCAAAATGTTCTCTGTGAAAAACTCAATTACGGGCTTAATTGTAACTATTTGTAATTGGAGTTGTTTTTTTTTACTATAAGACGTCCAGCAAAACTCGTAAATATTGGTGTGTTTAATTGGGGTTTAGCGTCGTACTTAGATTATTTCGCTTATATGACGGTATATGTCAACAAACAAAGACAAGACTGGACAATCAAAGGACGCAATACGAAGACATCACAAAAGATCGACTAAATGGTGCTTCTTAGCTCGGAGAGCACACTCAACCAATGTAACCGCACAGATACGTCAACTTCTCGAGACAAGGTGTGTCCTGACGAGAAAATCTGTTCCACACATCGTCACACTTGGGCCATATTTCTAGTCAAGGAGGACGTATGCTTTCTATTTTGAGTAATCGGCAATCTGCAGCCGCTTGTAACCACGGTGCCTTTTATCTCTCTGGTATACGTCTCCGAACATTGAAGTACATTTAACTGCCATTTGACTAAGTAAGGACGATCCTAAAAGACAACCAAGAATACGCATAATTTGGACCAGTGCTCGGAAGAAATATTGTCTTCGTCTGCTGTTCACGAAATTCCGGCAGAAGCGTTACGCAGTTTGAAAAGTAGCAGATGTATTTGATTAGTCTATTCGTTTTTTCAATTCGCTTTAATCTTTGCCTGACGAGAGCCATTATACATGCCTAGGGAAGATGCAGATACGTATCATGATGGAGTGTAATATGGTTTATTATAGCGTCAAACCCAAAACAAATGACAAAAAACGACAATAACTTACAGAGTAAGCCTTTGAAGATGAGGTAAAACTGGTTTCAGCGCAGCTTCATTCATTGTTTGCACCCGGTTATATTCTAGATGGAGATATATTAAATCTGGTAGGTTTTGGAACATGTTATCCGGGACAAACACGAGGTTAAATGAACTTAAATCCAAGAGGCCAAGTTTTTTCAACCCAGCAGAACTAAATATATCGTCAGGGATATTTGTAACACTACCCTGATTGTTCGTCAGGCGGAGCTGATGCACCTGGGACAGCCCATCCAGTGCACCTTCTTGGATGTCCTTCACTATGTTAAATGCAACCAAGAGAGACTTGTTCAAGGCTGGTAAACCCTGGAAAGCATCCTTGGGAATGGCTGACAATTTGGTAAAGTCCAGGTCTAGGTTTTCAAGTTCTGTCATCCCATTGAAAGAATTCGGTTGTATGGTCAAGCCGTCCGAGGGATCCTTGCACGCCTGTGTGTGTCCAAGTTTAAGACTCGTTATCTTTAGTCCTCGCAAAGCGAAAGATTCTATTACACAGGTGGAAAATGCGAAAGTATCCAAATTCAACGTTAGGGAAAGTCTTAAAAAAGCATCCGCTTTAATCGTGTAGGCAGCTATCTGAAGATTTTGTACAATGGGGATGGTTGTGAAGGAATTGGCGTCAATATACTCTACCTCAGATGGCATAACACTCAGGTTAGTTAGCGAATGTCCCACCAGGCTTAGTGAAGAAGTTGGGAAATCCTTGAAGGGATTTTGACTAAGGTCTAGTTCTTTCACTGGATTACTAGCAATTGGCGCCAGGTCGACGTCACGAATCTCATTCGATCGTAAAATTAACTTGGTTAGCTTCCCAGTTGTAAAGGCAGGAATGCTCTTCAAGCCTCCACCGGCTATTGCCAATACTTCTAACTGAGGATGAGTGAATGGCCCCACGACTGTTTGGACTCCCGATCCGAACAACCCAAGCACCTTCAGATGGGGCAAATAATTGATGGACGAGGCCTCAACAGAAGTTATGTGTCCACCTTCAATGACCAGACACGTCGTGGAAAGCGGTAGCTTTTGTGGGATGGCAGTTATGGTGGTATTTAGGCAGTAAATGAAACCTTGTCTCGATTCATTCCAGCAACCTTTTGGGATTATCCCAGTCGATCCTGTCAAGACTCCACCAACATGGTGAGACGGACTTTCTCTTGCGACACTATCGCAAATAGTTATGAATTCTGGTTGACCTAACGCGAGTCCAAGCAGTGATAGGAAAACGGCTCCAGCAGCAAATGTCTTCATCGTGTACGCAGAGATCAACAGCCAAAACCTGCCGAAAAAGGCAAAAACAACATTAAAAGTTTGATCATGCATAGCACGTTCTTTGTTTCCTTCTCATGGTCATGACATTTTATAGTTGCGATCCATGTGTTTGGTAGTGATGTAACACCGTGGAAGTTTGCCGATACAGAAACGCATTATGCATACAAACGAACTTGTTTCCACACCTGAAGTTACATTGGGGGTGTTGTTGCACTCAACAAAATGGTTCATCAGTACACCTTGTACCGGACTCAATGTTATAATGGTTACTTACAGGAGCCAGAGTATTACAAGACTTTTACTTTAGAGGTCAAATAAAATTAAACAAAGCATAGATTGGGCTTTTATTTTATATTTAAAACAAAGTAACGTTTAAACTGATTAGGTATCTCCGATATTTGTATCCCGCACGATCACGTGGCTAATAGGCAAGACACCTAGTTTCGTTACTCTTTTCTGTGAGTTACACCCGCTTCAATGAAATGAGAGACATGGCCAGAAGGTATGATAGAGCTTGCCATATGGAAGCGAAGTTTAAACGACGACGGCTCAATATTTTGTGAATGGTCACGCATATGTTTGACTTTAATAGTCATTCTCGAGTTCGTTGATTTTACGAAGACAATGTTGACGTTCTAACTAAATTACATTATTTTGAAATAAGCAAATTTGTTAAAATTACATTAGTATTACAATATCTCCGAAAAGAGGTGAAAGGCGACAGTAATGGACATTTCGAATTTGGTAATTTTAGGGAGCTGGTAAACGATGTCTTTTACTTATTCTGTTACAATTGTATGTGATTCAATTAAATGCACATCGGTGATGGTATATATACTCAAGGACCAGTGACCAAAATCATTGAAGATTTGACCTCTTCCCCCACATCACTGAAGAGACATCATGACGGAAAACCCTCATGCCAG
The DNA here is from genome assembly GCA_030265115.1 of Mopalia vespertina. Lineage (NCBI taxonomy): Eukaryota > Metazoa > Mollusca > Polyplacophora > Chitonida > Mopaliidae > Mopalia > Mopalia vespertina. The sequence goes on along the minus strand of JAQQZZ010111765.1, from coordinate 107 downwards.
GCAACTGATTATTGATCTTTAATGCTGGAGAATATTGTAAGTGTAATTTTGTTGGCTTTCTGTTATGTCACACATAAAAAGTCCCACTATGGAAATTCAAGGGAGAG
>JAQQZZ010111764.1:32414-43008 GCA_030265115.1 Mopalia vespertina | reverse complement strand
CTATTCTTAGATCGATTGCAGATCTACACAGTAACTGAATCGTCTATTCTTAGATCGATTGCAGATCTACACAGTAACTGAATCGTCTATTCTTAGATCGATTGCAGATCTACACAGTAAGTGAATCGTCTACACTACTTTTTTGAGTACGACGTTAAACCCCAATCAAACAATTAACGCTACTCTTTATTCTCTGGACATCAAAAAAAAATTTTTTTTTGTAAGGAAATAAATTGCAATAAAGTTCTCCATAACTTGTATAATTGTCCTTTTATTTATGTTTGAACATTTTGTAGTTTACATGAGTGTCTTTTCATTTGTTCTAGCTTGCTGTGGAAGCTTACGATGATGCCAATCCAAATGAAGTGGCAACGGCTAATGTAACCGTTACTGTTTTGAGGAATCCTAATCGTCCCGTGTTTAGTCCGTTAAGTAAAACTGTGCGGGTTCCAGAGACGTACGGACTGGGCATCCTCATTGAGCAGATGGTTGCAACAGATAGTGATGGCGTGAGTCCTCCTTTCTAAACTTCCACTCAAACAAAATGCATTATTTTAATAGAAAGCTTACAATCTGCCAAATAATTACATAGATTTCCTAAATCTAGAAATATTGTTTCTTGTCACCATCAACTGTACCAATGACCTGTTTTTAAAATGTATACTTATTATTTGTAGGACAATATAAAATACTTTATTGATGTTGGACGGAGCACTGCGAATGCCAGTTTGTTTTTTACCATGATAGAAAACTCAGGTGTGGTTATAGCTAGTAGGCCATTAAGGGAAGCACCACTCGATACATACACGGTAAGAATCCATATCTCTCAATTCTCATCCTCCAATATTATCCCTTCATAATGGAAAATTTATTTCTGGAGAATGTTACTCTGTATTTGGTAAATTGTTAACCAGTTCTTAAAAGTAAAGAATTTTGTGTTTTTTGATGTAAATAAACAATATTTTGTTTTCAGCTTTTCCTTTATGCGGAAGACAACGGCTATCCCAAACAAACCAGTCAAACAAATGGACAGCTGACAATTGGTATTATTAGAAACAGTTTCACTCCAAGGTTCACCACAGTAAATTATGAAACGACCATCAATGACACGACCCTGACGAATACCCGGATACTCAGAGTCACTGCTACTGATAATGATCCAGCTGTAAGTCCATTATCTTCAATTAAAATTATCAAAATAAGTCTAAATATCTTTAAGTAGGACCCAATTTAGCTTTTTTTTTTTAGTTCACCACTTTCCCCAATTAACCTGTATACTTTCTTTCCCACAGGGATTGTTCTCGACCGTGCGATACGATTTGTTAGGCGATGACACTACACCCGTTTACTTCTATGTAGATGAAACAACTGGAGAAGTGTTTGTTCGTAGTTCTTTGACGGCTGAAAACACAGCTGTTTACAAGGTTGGTCATAGTTTTGCCAGCAATGCATTTACAATATACATATAAATTATTTGAATGTTTTTAATAGATTTTTTAAGCTAAGAACAGTCATTTTGTTTTCTTGTTCCTAAATCCTTTTGTCCAAAAATGCAAGTCTTTGGTTAATTGTTTTGTAGGCGCGTATCCGAGCCCGAGATTTAGGAGTACCAGCCCGCAGTGCCACCATTATTGCTACCATCAACGTCAACCACAATATGAATCCACCAGTCTTCACAGATAACCTCTACGAAGCCACAATTAATGAAGAACAACCATTAGAAAAATCGATTCTAATGGTTTCAGCCAATGATAACGACAGATTTGTAAGTTTATTGTTTTCTTCGAACTATTGCTTTTATTTGAAGTAACAATTTATTTATTGTACATTTAAATGTATACAAAAACTGCTTTCAGGCTCCCTACAAAACGATTCGTTTTGGACTTCAAGACCCTGTTAGGGCCGGTATTGACCCACTGACCTACTTCTCGATCGACCCAACAACTGGTATTCTTTCCTTGAAACTACCAGTTTCTGATGACATTGCGGACACACCAGTGTACAGAGTAAGACCTCTACATTTACCTCCCATTTCTTACATCTAACAATTGTTTTCTTACTCATTCGTAAATTTATGTTTAAAAAAAATGCCCTGTTGAAACAATTTACATTCTGCTTTTCATTACAACAAAATGCAGTAGAAAGTAATTTATTTCGAACCTTTCTCCTCTTATTAATTTTGTGTGAACCAAATAACCTAAGAATTTTTATATTTATTTAGTTCCAAGCGTCTGTTGTTGATGGTGCAGGCCGTGCTGGACAGCCTGCTGATATTGTGATCACCGTGAGCAGGAACAGCTTCACACCAGAGTTCACAAATCTCCCTAATGGAACTGCTCTCAATTTCAACACCCTTTCTGGTGTCCAGGTGTTCACAGCTAATGCCGTTGACAGAGACACAGTGGTAAGTCCAATCTACTAAATCAGTCATCAAACGGATTTCAAAAGATCCAAGGCTTTTAATTATCTTTGTTAGACAGTGGTTTAGGTAGGTTTTCTCTATTATCATTGCAGCATTCATGTGAACATTTAGACCATTCTCCAGCTCATTACACACTATTTGTTTTTTTGTAGTCTCCTTACAACCAGGTTTCTTATAACATTATTGGGGATGACCGAGCCTCTCAGATGTTCAATATGAACTCCCAGTTTGGATTTATTACCACTCGCAGCAACCTACAGATGGACAATGCCCAGAGATATATTGTAAGTTATAAAGGATGGGACCACCAGTTGAAGAACATTTGTTTAATTTCTTTTAAAGACATGACAAATCTGTCTAAATTTGTTACTCGTTGAAATTCATTTTGATTAAATTTTGTATGAAGTGTTTTTTGAATGGCATTATTTTTTTTCTACTTCAGATTCGCGTGTTGGCCAGAGATGGTGGGAACCCTGGCAGAAGTGCAACATCCACTTTGGCCATTACGGTCACCCGGAACCTATTCTCACCGTCCTTCAGTTCCTTTGTCTACAACTTGACCGTGTTTGAGACGGAAGATCTTGGGAAGGCCATCCTCTCCATAGATGCCACTGATCAAGATGTTTCTGTGAGTACCCCCCCCCCCCCCATTTAAATGAAATGCCTGTTTTATAGTTTGTGAATATGGCACCATAACATCACTTTGCGCTGGATCGGTTTCATTTGTTTATTTAATTTGCTACTGTGTAAATAAAGGAAAGATCTGGCACATGTTTATATGATTTTTAATTTTCCACCATATTTCCTTTACAAATCTCTAAAATGTCCACAGCTGAATCCATATTGAATTTGTTGTAGGCACCCTATAATACTCTAGTGTTTACCATTGTGGGTGGCCCATTGGTCCAGGAGTACTTCCAAATAAATGGACTTGGCCAAATGTCGCTTAGAAAGAGTCTGACCTTGACACCTACCACGAACACAATGATCGTAAGTCTCCCATTTCATTACTCCATTTCTTACTATCCTAGTCCATGCTTAGTGTTGTTCACTTATTATTTTTAATGGAATCTGAGTTTGTACCAGTTAGGAAATGTTTGGAAAATTGTCAATTTTTAAAAAAATATTTAAATCACTTGTTTCAAGTCCTGTAATTTAATGTAGTGCTTTAAACGCCAATCAAAAAGGAATTTAATGTGATAGATGTTTTTCTAGGTTCTTATATTCCATGGATTATTTGCAGGGTGAAGTAAGTGTCAGAGATGATGGGAACCCATCGCGGCTTTCTCCTCAGAATGCGATCGTGAACATCCGAATCATCCGCAATAACAATACGCCTTACTTCATTGATGAGCCTTACATTAGAGACTTGGGTCAAAACACCAATGGTGGGACCACTGTGCTCACAGTCACTGCTAGAGACAATGATCCTATCGTAAGTCCTATATTCATCTCTAACAACTCCAAGGATCAAACGATGGTTTTATTTGTTATCTTTCAAAATCTTGTTTTCTATTTATTATGAACTGTCCATCAGTGTCGACTTTCCAAAAAATAATTGTCTTTTTAAAGTCTTAACTTAATGATCATAATTTTTATTGAACTGCTAGGCAAAAGATTGAACAACAAAGCTTAACATTCATTGAATGTGTGTGGTTTATTTTAGACGTCTCCATTTGGTACTGTTGTCTTTGATCTGATTGGTGATGATGGTGCTGAAAGTTTATTTGAAATAGGCCGTTCAACTGGTATCATTTCAATCCGACAGAGCCTAACCAGTAGTTCAACCAACAAGTTCACGGTAGGATTTCCTACTTAATTACTTTTTAATTATATAGTGCACTTGTTTTTTCATTTTTTTTAAATGAAGCGAGTGACCTAATTAAAATGTGCTCAATGTCCCACTGCAAATACAATAAGTATAATGTGCCGAATGTTTGCTGGTTCTCAATACCAACTTCATCCTAATGTGACCTTTTTTTAGAAGCTGTGGGGATAACTTAACAATCAAGACTTTATTGGTTTTTCTTTTTTTTTTCAATTCTAGATTAATGGACACCCAACGTTTCAGTGCAGATAGTTCTGCCGGTGACAACGGAACTATCTGCACTGAAACGTTGGGTGTCCATAAATCTAGAATTGAAAGAAAAAAAAGCAAAAAACAATAGTCTTGTTAAGTTCTAACCACAGCTGCTAAATGTCACATTAAATCTCGTTAGGTTTAACTTTATTTTGTCAATTGTAGGTCGGCAGTATTGTGGATTTCCGATCTACTGGTCTGCCAAATATTTTCTTATTAACTTGAATTCAATTATTTTCGAAGTATTATATATTTTATTTTACTTACAGCTTCGAGTTCAAGCTCGTGATTTAGGCATCCCGAGTCGTTATAACACCACAATTGTGACGGTTACTGTGACAACAAACCTCAGAGATCCCCAGTTGACGAACACAAACTTGTACACCACCACCATTTTGGAGACCATGCCTCTTGGATCTGTCCTCATAAATGTTACAGGAGAGGATTTGGACCCTTTGGTAAGTTGTCATTATGTTCTTGTCGTAAATCGTCGGGTTTTTGCTGGCATTAAATAATATATACTAGTAGATAATTGTATTGTCTACCATGTTTTTGTAAACTTGTCTGAGTGTAGAGCATTCATCATCATCATACAATCTAACCGGTTATTTTCCCAATGTCTTTCAGTATCCAAACAACGCGCTACGTTTCCGTATTACCAGTGATGCTGCGAGCATGGAGTGCCTGGCCATTAATGAGATTAGTGGGGAACTCTATTTGAAGAGTTCTCTGCTCAACAGTCCTTGTCTGCAGTCCATCTTCAATGTAAGTCATCACCTCATCCACTTAACACTGACCATATTCTTTATTTTTTTTATTTTATTAAACCTTGTCAAACTTTTCTACAACCTAATGCTGCTTTTCATTGTTTCAGATGCGTGTAATGGCAAGTGATCTTGGAACTCCATCTCGTAACAGCGCCCAAGCTGATGCAACGGTGCTAGTTTCGAGGAACCTAAATGCCCCGCAGTTCCTCAACCCAACCAGCTATGTTAGGTTGATCAATGATACGGTGCCCCCCCAGACCACAATATTGACTGTCAGCGCTCGCGACCAGGACACCGTTGTAAGGCTCTTATTCTATAAATCCTTGGTCACGTTTAAGTTATGAAGAACTAACCTCTCAGACGTAATGAAATGTTCCTAATCTTTGATTCTTGTTGTTGTAATGTCGCAATCGTTCATCTTACAGGCCTAGCGAACTAATGTTTCCCTTTTTTTTGTATTTTAGTCTCCTTTCAATGTCTTCACTTTCCAAATGATTGGTGACGACAGTGCTATCTCCTATTTCCGGGTTACCCCGAATGGGGCAGTGATACTGGATAACAGTATACAGGCAGATACACGGACGCAATATCAGGTAAAATACCTCCACATTTTTTATATGCATTAGTCCTATTCTAATTATACAGCTTTCCATAACCGCTTACCATAAAAAATTGTACATTTTGTTTTTTTTGTTTCTCCTTTTTTTTGATGCCTGGTTCTTATTTTTTTTTTTTTTTTTCCCTAAGGTGCGAATCACAGCGACTGATGGCGGGACCCCACCCCTCTCTACCTACGCTGTGGCAACTATCAACATCAACCGTAACTTATATGCACCAGTCTTCTCACCGGTAGACTACCCAGTCACCATCTATGAAACGAATACACTAGCCACTGAGATTGTACGAGTGCTTGCCACTGACAATGATGCTCGAGTAAGTGTCGTCGCATGCTGTAGATAGAACTCTAATTTTAATCATGCTAGAGTTTGTCTTCACAAGCTTTGTATTCAACTTCTTAAATTCAGTGGCTAATTTTCTTGAACCCTTCAACTTAAATGTTCTTTTTCAAATAATTTTATATACATGTTTTATTTGATTTCAACTGAGTGTTTCTAGATATTTATGGAGTGTCAAATTGTGAAAGAAGAGTTTTTACATTACCAGGCACCCCAGAATACCGTGTCTTTTGAAGCGACCGGCTCGACTCTAGCTATGGAATACTTCAATGTGCAGTCGAATGGTGTGATCACCGTGAAGAAGCCGCTAACATTGGACAACACTGCACAATATGAGGTAACGTATGTTCAACAGACTTAACAATATTCTCAGCAAAATGGCTTCAAACTACAGAACTTTTAGGTGAAAACAGTTTTTGTTTGACAAAACTGTCTGATCTCATGACCTGTGTTTTTGCTTTCTTTCTCAGTTGACTGTTCTGGCGAGAGATGGTGGACTACAGAGGCAGTTAACAAGCCAAACCTTTGCTCGAGTCAGAATTACTGTAGTCCGAAACAATTTCTGTCCTGCTTTTGTTAACCCATCTGCCCCTATTTTAAGAATCCAACGGGACCAGGCTTTGGATGTAGTCATTGCTAATATGACTGCCGAGGATCAAGACCGCTTTGATGTTCTAGTAAGTTTGTGATCAGTTTTATAATTTATGTAAAACCAGTTTAATTTGTCTTTAGTAATGTCCATTATTCACTGGCACATGAGTGATGTGAGGAAACTAAATCTTTTCTAGATAAATGCTAAGAGAAAAGTTTAAAAAGAGCTGTAAATATGTATGAACTTCCTAACTTTTTGTTTGGATTTCCAGCCGAACTTTGGTCTGTTGACCTATACCATTATTGGAGACGATGGTGCGAACCTGTTTTTTGGCGTCGGTTCAACTGGTGGAATTACTGTCATTAGTTCCTTGGAAACGGACACTAAAACATTGTACAAGGTAACCTGTGTTTTGACCTATGTTCAGTTTACTAAAGCCATTCAAGAATAATGATTCTTAGGCTTTTAGAACTAGTTAACAAATATCTAAATACAAATAATATTACTTTCATTAGACAGAAAAAAATACCATCTTTAAAAGACTTATCTTAAATTTTTGTTTGTTCTTTTCCTCCAGGTTAGAGTACAGGTATCTGACGGGATCTGTCAGCCACTTGTCGGTATTGCCTCGATCAACGTGTTACGAAGTTTGTTCCGACCAGTGTGGCAACCCAGCTACAATCACACGCTAACCATTAGAGAAACACAAGATGTCACAAGGCCAATCTTAACTGTGTCTGCAACTGATGCCGATCCAACTGTAAGTACACTATTTGAAAAGTACAAATAGGCCTCCTTTAAACTTAGTTCAATTAATATTTTTTGGAGTTCTTGAAGTGTTAATGAAAGTTAATAAAACATTAAATTTGTTTCAGAGCCCAAACAACCAAGTTTATTATGAGGTGGCTACTACCTCCAACAACCAGGGTTTGTTCCGAATTGAAGAATCTGGAGCAATATATCTACGCCGGTCACTGATTAACACCGTGGGAGATAGATTCCTTGTAAGTCATTCCGTATTTCCTATTCTTTCCAAAATACTTGCTTATTGGCTTATTGTGGAGTCTCAAACCTGCTTTCAAGCGGCTTGGATCCATAAACAAAGTCTGTAGATTTCTCTCCAGACCTGTTAATAAGACCATATGGACGGTTCCACCAAACCTCCCAAGCCTGCCTTTACTTGGCACTGGAGGAACATTTATTCAACACTTATCAAAGTCGAAATATACAGCATTTTACTTATCTTTTTACAGCTTTTTAGTCCAGCATACCCAAAATGTTTAAGATATTTTTTTTTTTTTTTTTTTCAGTTCCAATTCTTTGCTCGTGATCGTGGATTCCCATCATTGTCTTCAAGTACACCTGGTATCTTGGAAGTGATTGTACTGAGGAATCGTTTTGCACCGTACTTTATCAATGAACCCTATGAGTTCTTGAACATCCCACAGAATACGGGTACCGGTGGCCTGCTTGGTTCAGTCACTGCTAGAGATAATGACACTGTGGTGAGTATTGGTACTGTTCTGTCAGCACTTCAATACAGCTCCACAATATTGTCTGCAACCCCACAATATTGTCTGCTGCCCATACTTACAACAGGAGTGCTGTATCTTAATACCAACCAACCAGTCCTATTTTAAAAGCTTATATTGAATGATTTTCTTTGTCTTGGTATTGCAAATTAACCTCCTTTTTTTTTTAATTATGAGAAACTGTGTTGAAGTTGTGTGACAATCGTTCTCAAAATGTATTGTATGATTTGTGAATCAATTATTATTTTATTTTTTAGTCCCCCTTCAATGTGTTGACATATGTAGTAGATGGTGATGGCCTGGCCTCTGCCTACTTCACGGTCGCCACAGCTGGCGGAATCGGCCAGATTTCACTCCTACAATCACTTGCTTCAGACTCGGCCAATACCTATTCAGTGAGTTCATATCTTTCAGTTAATTTAAATATTTGTCAACAGAATGAGATAAATATTCAATTACCATAGCTGCTCAAACCTAGTTTTTGTTCTGGTTGAGGGGTGCAGAATAACCACTTCAGTTAGCCTGTTTTTGTCAGTAGTTCTGAACTGCTCTACTATATCACATAGAATTTTTAATGGACTTTCTATAGTCTAAGCATTCCAAATTCACAATTAGAAGTCTGGAAATTATATTTTTATTTACATTTGTTCACTTTTAGTTGAGAATCCGAGCACATGATGGGGGCAATCCTGAGAAGTGGGTGGTTACTGTGGTTACCGTAACAGTTGACCGTAATCTGTTTCCACCAAGTTTCCCAGCTTCACAAATTCGTACAGAAACCATCTTTGAGACTCAGACTTTAGGAACTCCCATTATCGTGTTGGCCGCTACAGACGCTGATACAGTGGTGAGCACCAGTCTTCTATATCTTATAGACTTTAATAAAACTTAAAATCTGTTCCAAGAACTCTTGGTTTCCCTAAACTTGATGCATTTAGTTCGCTCGAAGGAACATGCATGGAACATTAACAAAAGGTATGCTTATACTATTGTCAATTATTCTAGTGAAATACCCTTAAGCACTGTGTAACATACTAATACCTGGACAGGAAATTAGACCTACATGTAACGATTTAATTGAAATTAGTTTCCAAAGCCTGCTCTTGAAAGGAGACATTACATTTAGGAGGACCAGTTTCTTAAATCATTGGACATTGAACTCTAAGCTAATTGGTGTTCTCTATTTTGCAGTCTCCTAATGGGGATTTAAGATACAGTTCAACCGGTAACTCACCAGACCTGCAGTATTTCACTGTGGACTCAAGCGGAACCATTTACCTGCGACAATCCATCAACAGACTTTCCAAACTACAATACCAGGTAAGTATTTTTTTGTTTTGAAAAGAGGCACTCTGCCTCTTTTTTTCCTTTCTTTCTTTTCTTTTTTCTTTTTTTAAATATCTTTTTTGGTCTTATTTTTGACACACACATTTTTTGTTTTCAGTTTCAAGCCATAGCTAGTGACTTGGGAACCCCTAGCAAATCCTCGGTGCCTATACAGATCACCATTATTGTTATAAGGAACCAATATAGCCCAGCTTTTCCTGCCAGTTCCTTCTCCATTACCATCCCAGAAACACAGACTCCTGGGTCCCTGGTCTACACTGCTACAGCCACTGATGAAGATCGTCAGGTACATCTTCCTATTTTATCAAACCTACACATTACAACTTTTTTTTCTCTTTATTTTAAGACACTCAATAATTTAATAATTATGTGCGATAAAAATTTGTATCAAGATTTGGGTGATGGGGGCAAAACTAACTACAAGACCTCTATGAAATGGCTAATTCCCCCATCAACTGTTTTTTTTCTTTTTTTTTTTTTTTTTTAACTGATCAATACTTTTTATTTTTACTTGGGAATTTTGTGGAACACCTAAAACTCTTGTAATGAAACTTGGACAGATTTTACTGTGCAATGTAGTTGTGCATTTTGCTAGTTATTAAATTGTTTTTTTCTCTAGAATATGGTCTAATAATGGTACCCCAAGGAGGGCATGTAATGTTTTCAAAAAATTCTTTCTTTTTTCGTTGTTCAGGCTCCATTCAACACAGTAACATATCAGATGATAGGAGATGATACAGGGCCAGTTTTCTTCCAAGTGAATGAAACGACTGGTCAGATTTCCTTAAAACGTGGGGTTGACCTGAGCACAGACACCATCAACAGATACGTGGTAAGAACTGAAACAAACCAAATACATGTAACTGGATTTCATCCAAATCCTAATAAACATCAGATA
>JAQQZZ010111764.1:0-32314 GCA_030265115.1 Mopalia vespertina | reverse complement strand
GACATTCCAGCTTCTATAAACATCAGACATTCCAGCTTCTATAAACATCAGACATTCCAGCTTCTATAAACATCAGACATTCCAGCTTCTATAAACATCAGATAGAAGCCATTAAATGAAGGCAATCTTTTCGCCAATGTTCAGAAAAAGTGTTTTCTAAACTTCTGTAGCCCTCTAATCTGTGAACTTGTAATTGTCTAGGTGCGTATTGAAGCAAGTGATGGAGGCAATCCATCTTTATCGGATGTCTTTAAACTGATCATCAATGTGGAACGGAACCTGTTTGCTCCACAATACAACCACACAGGAATAATACAAAAGACGATACTGGAAACGGATATACCTGGTCTACCAATCTATCAACTGAATGCCTTTGATAGAGATGATTCAGTAAGTGTCCCCCCATACAGTCCTTTCCAAGCGTTTTCTCTATCCTCAACACATTTTGTCTGCTTCACATTTCATGTATTTAAACATGAAAGTTTTATTAACGAAGGATATAGGGCAATGTGTAATATGTATACAAATCAAACAATAAAATAAAAATGGAGTATTGAAACAATTACCATTGTCCAATAATTGGTGAACCTCATGTTTTTAATCATTCATTAGGTTTTAATCCCACTCCTACTGGCTTAGACAAACACCACCGTTTTTTGGTTAGGTTTATTGTTCAGGTTAAACAGCCTTCCAACCCAGGGACTTATTAACCTCTTATATTACAGGCACCAAACAACCAGATAAGGTTTGAACTGGTCGGGGAGCCAGGTGCAGAACAGTATTTCTTTGTGAATCCCGAGACTGGACTCGTTTCACTTCTCACATCGGTTAAAGATGCGACGAAAAGTTTCTTCCGGGTAAGGAAATCACACCACTTTTTAAATGACGAAACTGATGCACTTGTTTAAAAACATTTTTTTTTTTTTTTTAATCTGTTAAAGATACACACGAAAGATGTATTCAGAGAAAATAATTCTTTCTTAAAAATAAGACCTCCACAGAAACACTTATCTATATCTTGATTTCCTCTGCAGTTACAAGTACTTGCTAAGGATGGAGGAAGTCCCCTGCCAAAGTCTTCCCTGGCCACCATCGAGGTGTCCGTTGTTCGTACGGCTGGCCAATTGAGCTTTGGTCTCCCAAAATACAATGTATCTATCAACGATAACGTGGGGGTGAACAACATCATAAGAACCGTTGTCGCCCAGCCAGCAGTAAGTTCCTTCACCTCTCTAGTCTGGGAATAACTTTTTTCTCCCTTCAGACAATCTTGTCAAAATACAATTGATTTCTAGGATATTATCTAAGTTTGACATTTTGTCAAATGTTTAACCTCGCCAATTATTTAAATGCAATTTAATTTATTTTCTGTTTAGAATTCTCTTCAATACAGAATTCTTGGTTTTGGAACAGCAGCCTCCTACTTCAGTATTGACAACTCTGGTAACATCCGCGTGATAAAGGATTTAAGATCGGATCCCTCTCTACTTACCCTCTATCAGGTATACTTCAAACATTGATCTAATGCAGAGATTACCTCTCAGTCTTACCCAATCTTTCCATGAAACTTTCCTATTTAAATCCTATTACAAATTGCTCCTAAATTAGTAATCGTTTTTTTTTTTGTTTTTTGTTTTTTGTTTTTGAACAGATTACTGGATAAGGCATTGGCTTGTGTCAAAGTTTCTTAACCAAATATGTATAAAGCTAAAATATTGTAATTTGTTTATCTGTAAATTGTTTTTTTTTTCTTTATACTTTTTACTCGGACGGAAGATATTGATTTTTGTCAAAGTTGGTTCACCTCTTCTATGCTGTATCTATGTGTATGTAAAATGTTTTCTAACACCATATAATTTGTAGCTGCAAGTGGAAGCTAGGAGCCAGGATGTGATTAGTCAAACTGCGACCACCCTTGTGGATGTGTATGTGACTCGTAACCTCTTCAGTCCGGTCTTTGAGCTTACTCCCTACACAGAGACTATCCCCGATAATAGCCAATTTGGATTGTCTATATTAACAGTAACTGCTACAGACCAGGATGGAGTAAGCCCACAATTTAATTACTCCCATTCAAGATACTTCCTATTCATTGGCTGATAGGAAATTTTATAAATTGGATATCTAAATATTTTCTTTAATTAAAATTCGTTTTTTTAAATCTTTGTTTCACGAATTAAACGATGTTCTTATTTTAAATGAAGAAATGTTTTTTTTTCTAGTTTTTTTACAATTATTTTTGTTTGCATCAGGACAATTTGTATTACCGGATGTTGAGTGGGTTGCCATCTTCAGATTATTTCTATGTGAACCCAACAAGTGGACGAATCTCTCTGCTGAAGCGACTGACGGACACCAACTTAACCTTCTTCAGAGTATGTGAACACACCAGCTAATTTCTACCAACAATCCTTTATTAATTTTTTTTAAAAGTGTCCAAATTCAATTGCCTTTTTAACGTTACACCTAATATCTCCAATGGTTTCTTGATTGTACTTCTATAAAATATGTAAGTGTTTTGTCCCCTGATTGCTATAAATTTGTTTTTAGTTTGAGGTGACGGTGAGTGATCAGCGTTTTCCAGAAAGAACTGATCGGGAAAATGTTACTATAACAATCCTCAGAGATAACAGCCGGCCATTCTTCATCGGAGAACCGTATAGTGGAACGGGTAATTACAACACCGCCACTACTGTTGTCCTGGAAACAGTCTCTGCTGATGATAGAGACAAACGAGTAAGAAGCAATTTATCAATTACTTGTAGAATAATAAAAAGTTACAATTATCATAGTTTTATTCCAGACTCTTTTTTTTGTGAAGTGGATCCAATAATGAGATAAAAGGCTGGAGTCGAAAGTTCGACATACAGTGTATATAGCATTTTCTACCATTTTAGTTATGATAGTTTAGTTAATGTTTTTTAATGAATACTATAAAAGAAATTTCTGTGCTGGTTATACATTTCATAAAAAAAAAATTTGTACTTTAAATGAAAAACCTAACTTTTAGTTCCCCCCCTCTCTCTCCCCTAGGGTGTGATGAATTACAGAGTTGTCCCTGGTGGGCTGTCTGCAGCATTCTTTGACGTTGGTTTAACCTCGGGACAAGTTCGTATTTCCAACTCCGCTGGTCTTCAGAGAGATCCCAATCTTCAATACTTGGTATGTATTAAGGCTTTTCCATTTACCACAAAGCAGCCAATTATTATCTCCCCCCCCCCCCCCTTTCTAGTAAGAGAAATGGTTTGGGGGGGCATATAGGTTTACTTTTTCTGTCCCATCTAATATAAGTAGATGTGCAACATAGAAGAACCTTCATGGAATTATCAAAAGTTGTACATGAATTATGCAAATATTGTCTAGCAATCTCCGATTTTGCTTTTGTCTGCTTTGATATAATTCTAAACCATATTTTGTATTTCCCAACTATTAACATGTGGGATTATGCATAGGCACCACTCCAAAACACATTTGTGCATATGAAGTGTAAATAAGTCTTTTACAAATTTCTTTTTTTTTTTTTCTATTGCCCTTTTTTTTTCTATTGCCCTGTGTAAATTTGGACTATTTTCATACTTTACCATTTATTGTTGGAAAATTATTGTTATGTTGAGTAAATTGTCCTCTGAGAAGTGAATTACGTGAAGCTCCACCTTGAACCCTCTAATCGGGACTCATTTTTTTTTTTTTTATGAACTGTGTTAACCAAGCTCTTTGTAAATTGACAGTTACCAGTGGTTACCTACGACTCGATTTACCCAAATGTCCAGACAACCGCCACAGTCACCATTACCATCAATAGGAACTTGAATTCTCCACGCTTTTCTCAAGTAGAATACAGGAACTCCGTTTATGATAATTCAAACCTTGGACTCGTCGTCCAACAAGTCAATGCCACAGATTTTGATGGGGTAAGTCCGCTCATTTCCGTATTAAAAACCAACAAAGTATGAAATATTTTTGTATTCAATTTCTACAATCCTTTTTAATGTCTGTTTTATATACATGATGAAAATTTGCCATTTTTTTCAGAATGGAATGAGGTATGAGATAATTGGCCCCACATTGGCTCAGCAATTCTATTTCATGAATAGAGACACTGGGGAGATCTCTATCAAGAAACTATTAACTGAAGGTGGACTCGGCGCTACAACTGTAAGGAATGTTTAGCTTATCGAAACCTACACATAGATTTCTTGTTTTAATCGACCTTTCTCCGGTTGGCTATTTATTTTAACAGATTGCTGCTTGAAATAGTATGGCAAGGTTTCGTGCAAAAAGCAGAGGAAATGACCTCTATGCCTTAAGCAAGGTCAAAGAATAAAGACTACATTGTGTTTACTGACCCAGCAATCGAATGTTTTCACCTAAATTAGCAATTTTAAGAATCTACTTGTTGTTCTTCAGATTAATATTCGTGTTCGTGATGATGGGAATCCGTCTAGGTATACTGATGGTCGTGTCATCATTACAATTCTACAAGACCGTGGGCCACCCGTCTTTCAGAATACTCCATATTCTCAGAACTTACTGAAAACCCATGCTTCTGGAGACAGCATATTTTTTACATCTGCTGTTGATCCCGACCTTAGGGTAAGTTGTATTGTACCTTTTCCGATTGTTCAGTTCTAGTGGCATTGTAGGAGTTATATTCAATAGTCTTATTCCTTAGTCTCCTTGTATGAAGGAGCTTTGTTTTTCTCTTTACCAGCCTGTTAATATTTAATAATCTGCTTATTTGTTTAAGAGCCCAATTGTTTAAACAGTTACTTTACCAGCCTGTTAATTGTCTTTGCTTTACAGGGTCAAATAATCTATGGTATGACTGGAATCTATCCAGCCACCAATTTCTTCTCGATCAACTTTACCACAGGAATTATCACTTTAAACCGGCCGCTCACTCAAGACTCATTTGCTACACCAGTTTATCAGGTAAGTTTACTGAAATTCTCCAAACTGAAATCCAGCAACTAAAAAAAAAAAAAAAAACCCCAAACAAATCCAGTAACAAAATAAAAGGTTTCAAACTTATATATATAATATATTGGCCTGTAACCCAAAGGTCCCGGGTTCGAATCCTGGTGGAGGCTAGCAAATTTTTCTCTTCATTTATTCAAAATATATAATATATTGTTTTCAGCTAACATTGACAGCCTACGATACCGCTTATCCAACAAACTTCGGTAGAACCACAGCAACAGTCCCTGTTAATCGTAATCCCAGCTTACCTATCTTCAACCCAGAGCAATATCAACAATCATTGACCCAAGACACGCCAATTGGCACCTCCATAGCCAACACAAATGCTTCAGATGCAGATGGGGTAACTTTAACATCTCTATACATTATTTATTGAGTACTTGAGTGGATAAAGTGTACTTATTTTTTTTTCTCCTGCTAAAATTAGCATTTGATTTCTGTGTGCCATATGCGAAATCTAGTTGAAGACCTGTTAAATATTTGTCATTTAAACTTATAAAGTTTTTAAATCCATTGTATTCATTTGCTATAAATACTTCTAGAACGAGAATCCAGTGACTCGCGTGTGCTGTAAGATTTTCTTACCTGATGTTTGCAATAAGTGTTTGCTTCAATTTGACAGGACTCTATAACATACAGAATACAAGGGGACCCTGAAGACTACGATTACTTCTTCATTGAACCGTCCACTGGAATCATCAAACTGAAACAATCACTCTCTGATGGTATCTATGGCAAATTCACAGTAAGTCTTCATTTTTCAGACTTTTTTTAAAACATTTTTTTTAATTATTTGATCTGATTAGACAAACTTGTCTTATTGCTCTCCTATCCAGATGACTTTGCACTCCAACATCATGGGTACCTTGGTCAACTGATTGATCAAGTTCACATTACATCATTTCATTGAAAAATCTATTTTCAAATAGCATTTATAGTGCTCTGGATTGTTAGTTTTGCCAAAGTTAATTTTTAGAAATTTACAAAATATTAAAATTTCTTTCCTTAACAGTTCAATGTGTTAGCTACAGACAGTACTGGCGGCATCTCGCCTATACCAGCTGTGGTGGTCATCAGTGTTGATCGGGATATGTTCCCCCCAGAGTGGCAGAACCTGCCCTATAGAGAGTCTGTCCTGGAAACAGTTCCCATTGGCACCCCTGTCCACACCACATTAGCAATTGATCGGGATCAGAAGGTATGAATTAGTTACTTGGAAATAAATAACATCTAGCTTAAATTCTGCATAAAATTGTATCTAGCCATTAATTTTCCGGATGCAGTTTCTGATAAGGACTACTAAATAATAATTTATATGAAAAATTCTTTTCACTATCAGTTTGTTACAAATTGTAAAATAATTTTTACAACATTTTTTTTGTTTTAATCACAGGGAGATTTGATATATTCCATCATTGGAGAGCTCCAAGCACCCCAGTATTTCAGGATTGATAACCGAACTGGTCTCGTGTCTGTGTCCGATGATTTGAGGAAGGATACAGCCACAAGATATAATGTAAGCTTCTCAAATATTAACCCTGTTAAAAAAAATGGATCCGCAAATATTTCACTAATCAATTCTTTTTTATATTGAACTCCAAATTTGAAATCTTAAATTGCCAAAGCAGTGCAAAACCTATAGTTAAGAGAAGCCCATGTAGAATGGGTGAGCTGTATTGTGAATAACTAGCTAAAATAGAGAATTTATTTTTGGTTCATTCCAGTTATTATTGGAGGTTTACAACAACCTATCTCCGACACAGAAGGTCCAAACTTCAATGATCATTGCTGTAACCCGTAACCCCAGTCCTCCGGTGTTCCTGAACAACTATCAGGTGCAGATCAATGAGAAGCATTCCCTGGGCAATGCCATCCTCACTGTGAATGCGACAGACCAAGATGGGGTAAGACTTCATAGACACTCTCATACTAAAGAAGTTTTCTTTGATGCACATGGTATCATTAAACTTTTTAAAGTGGACTGAAACTTTTTACTCGTCAATTTGATTTTGTCCGTTAGAATATCCTTCCCTCCTTCACAATAGAATGGTCACATTTTGTTTGTCTGAATTTTTATCTTTTTGTTTGTACTAGGATGTTCTGAGGTATGACTTGAGCAGTGCCCCCAGTTCCTTGACTAGCACAGACTATTTCTTCATAACAAGTGATTCAGGAAAGATCATGCTTCAAAGAACTTTAACAGCCGATCCCAACAGACGCGATTCTTATTCGGTATGGGTATTTTCTGTATAAAAATCTGAAAATTAACATTCTGTAGTTATGTCTTCTACAGACAACCACTACAATCTCTAAGGTCTATAGGAGTCGGTCTTACAACCACTACAATCTAAGGTCTATAGGAGTCGGTCGTACAACCACTAGGTCTGTAGCACTCTGTATACACCAACAGTTTCAGTATTGCAACCATATACAGACAGCCACTACAATCTAAGGTCTATAGGACTCCGGGGACCAGTTGCTCAAGCATTATTAAATTGAATACTCTATTAGAGGACGTCCCGCCATGTTCAACGTCTCTCTCGAACCCTGTATTAGTGATTTTAATCTGGTGTTAGCGGCTAATAGTCTTTCGAGCAACTGACCCCTGGTCTATGATTCTGTCAACACCAACAGCCTGAACTGTGTTTTAGTATTAAAGTGCAGAATGTTAGGAGGAAAGGTTCTAGCACCTCCACTGACCTTTCTCTTTCCACCTTACTAAAATTATCCTTGTTTTGATTTTTGTGTGCAGATGATAGTACGAGCTCGAGACCAGAGAACTCCAGAGAGAACTGCAACCGCTACAGTCCTCGTGACCGTGGACAGAAACAGATTTTCACCAATTTTCACAAACCCCATTTTCACAAGGACCATTTCAGAAAATGCCAATCCAGGATTATCAATCATCGACTTAAATGGAGATGATCAGGACCGCATGGTAATTACATCCTAATCTAAACAATTCTTTACGAGGCTCATGTGGGAAATGATTCCATCTCTTATCTTAAAAGTGGACTAGTCCAGCATTGTAAGCCCCCCTCCACCCCCCTCTTTTTAACCGGTCCTGCTTACACACTTTGGTTTGAGTCCGCCCAAAAACTGGCTGTAACTAACAAAGTCTTCAGACTATTATAATTTATTTTCCCTTAATATTTGCAGGGCAACATGAGGTACCGGTTACTTGGAGAGAATTCTGGACCATATTACTTTAGTTTGAATGAATCCACTGGTCTCATTAGTTTGGCGAGAAGTGTCCGCCCGGATGAGCTTAGATCACAGTATCAGGTAACCTTAACATTCCATTCTCCATTTCTAAAACCAAAATTAAAGATTTGGCTGGCGTTTCAATTTATAACTTAAGTAACCGACAGAAAAATCACTCCCAAGTTTTGTTTTTTGCAGCTTTTGGTTTCTACTTTCGATGATGCCTACCCAGAGGATATTGCGACTAAGACCGTTATTGTTTTCGTTACTCGAAACGAGAATAACCCAGTGTTTGTTGGTACGCCGTTTGTCACAACGGTTAATGAGACTGAGACTATTGGAACACCTCTACTTTTTGTCGGTGCTACGGATGCTGATGGGGTTAGTAAACAGTTGGTTCATTTTGAAAGGCTTTTCTAGTTGTTTCAGATCCTCCTAACCTCATGAACTCCTTAAAGAACAGGTTACCTGCACTGATTCTATTTCTACAAAGGGATCAAAAATTATTCCTGAAGATAAAAGAATAAATTGCATCAATATTTAATTAGGAAATGACATTTTTATTTGGCAGGATACCTTGATGTACTCTATCGTCGGTCCAGCAGATGCTCTTGCACTCTTCTATATTAATGCAGATACTGGGATTGTCACCCTCAAAGCTCCATTAAATGGCCCGGGAGAAACTAAAACCAACTATGCTGTAAGTCCACTTAATCAATTTTTATAGGTTGTTGATATTGCTCAGATTGGTTCATTGTTAAATTATGTTTTCAACAATACCATAAAAACCGTGCCAGTGAAACATGAAGTGGCTGAGCTAATAGAAATAAACGGATTCAAAGAATTGACCTAACTTATTTAATTCAAAATTTTTTCAACTTTTATAAGCATTCCACTGAATCATTACAACAATAATAATTGTTTTCCTTCAGTTGAACATTCAAGTGAGCGATCAAAGAGACCCCGAGGGTTTGGCCAATACTGTTGGCCAGATAAATGTCAGAAGAGATCGCTTTTCTCCAGTTTGGGAGAATGTACCCAGGACTGTCGTGGTTAGTGAGCTTGCAAATATAGGCTCTGTTGTGTATACTGTCAGAGCAAGAGATGATGATTTAGTGGTGAGTACAAGCAGCACTTATCTTGGAATTTCTTTCTGGTTGAATTTATCACATTGGTTGAAATTTAATAGAATTCCGAACAGGTATTAAATCCTTTTTTTTAATTTTATTGTTGCAGTCTGGAATGAATTACAATCTGATTGGTGACTATCCTGGACAAAACTTTTTCACTGTGCGACCAAACGGAGAAATTTATGTGAGCCGTGGCCTAAAGGAAGATGTTGTTAGAAATAGCCTCTATACGGTAGGTACTTCAATGAATCTAACTAATACATTCTATTCTTAATTTTCATAATTCAATAGCTAAAATCGGAAAAACTTAAATGTTATTTTATTTTTTTTTTTTAAATCTATTTGACCCAGATGTTTTTATGTTTTTAAGCTGAGGGTGACTGCTTTCGACTCTGCTAGACCAGAAAGAGCCATAACTGGATTAGTGACCGTCCAAATTCTCCGAAATCCCAACCCTCCTATATGGAGTGACAACCAGTATCGTATAGACATTGCCAGAAGTAAATTGGCTGGAGATAGGATTGGAAACCTTTCTGCCACTGACCGGGATACAGGGGTAAGATGTCTACAGATTTAGAATCAAAATAATCCTATTGTTGATGGAATTCAATTACTAATCGACAGGATTGGCTGCTGTATAAAGGTGTCCAATTTTAAGACCTAACCTAGGATTTCTCCCCATTTCATGAGCAAATAGACTGTAGAAGTAAGAGCAATGTTGGTATTTTGTGAAGTAAAAGCTTCTTCTTTCTCTCCTCAGGACCAGATCACCTATGAGATCATTGCTGAACAATTGAGATCACTCACATCTGGAGCATCTACCTATTTCATCATAGATTCAAGAACAGGAGAACTTTTCCTGCGAAGAAGTCTAGTATCCACTGGATTAAACCAAATAGAAGTGAGTTTGGTTTATAATTCTCCAATTGCCTTTTTAAAATAATCAATTTGATTTCCTACATTGTTCTAATTATAAAGAATACCCAAAAATGAAATTGTTTTAGCACAAAACTTTATATTCAGACAAGTTGATACAATCTGCACCAAATGACCTAAATTTATTAACTATTTTATATTTTTCAGTTACTTGTGCGAGCATGTGATGATGGAATCCCTCAAAGATGTGCCAATTCCACTGTTATAATAAACATCATCGGTGGAACTCAACCTCCTGTTTTCTCTACAAACCCTTACCAGGTGCAAATTCCTGACACATTGGCTCAAAATGGATTTGTGCTCAGCGTGTCTGCAACTGGTGCCAATGGGGTGAGTTCTACTTAAGATCGTCACTTTAAACAGGAGCATGTTTTCTTTGTAGCACAGTTTGAAAAGTTTGTTAACAAAATGCACCTGTATTTGTCCAATCTAAACTGATGTCTACAATAGTTAATTTCTGTTTAAGTTAAAAATGTTCTTTTTCCTCCTTGCAGTCAACCACTGTAGAGTATAAGATGATGCCTCCTGGTGTTCCTTTCTTTTCTGTGAACAGACTGACAGGGCAGATAACTCTGGCTTACAGTGTGTATTATGATACACTCTCCACATACACGGTATGCCTTATTCTTCAAATTTTTATTACTCCAGTAATGTGCGACAGCATTTTTATTTCTTCATCATTTTATCGGTTTTTGTAAGTGTAAATATTTTCTTTTTGACTGTTGCAGTTCCAAGTGGAGGCTTACGACATAAATTTCCCTAGAGTGGTTGCCCAGGCTGATGTTGTTGTGTTGGTAAATCGTAATCCCAGCTCTCCTCAGTTCCTGCAGCCTTCCTACTCCATGAGAGTAGATGAATCGTGGACGTTAGGAACTCCACTTATCAACACAACAGCTGTTGATTCAGATGTAAGCACTTAATCATGTCAATGCTTTTAACGTACTCTTTAGAATCGGCAAACTTCAGCAAACAAAAGTGATTGTTCTTTCAATTTACGAATTTAAACTAAGTTTGTGTTTTTGTTGTGCTCAAAGGGAGATGAGATTCGTTACTATTTGTTGGGAGGCCAAGATGATTTGGAGTCGTTCTATGTGAATCCGGACACTGGAGAAATCTCCCTGCTTAAACCCCTGACGGCTCCAGCAATCCGTAATATCAACCAGTTTGTTGTAAGTTTCTGTCCGTTACATATTTACACCACCTTCACCATTCATTTTTGTTTTGAATTAAACATTATTTTACCTTATTCCCTTTTTTTATATTAGTTTTTTCTCCTAATTAATGCACAAGTTTATTTTAAATTAACAGTGAACTCTAAATTCCCTATTCTGTTACTTCGTCAAAAGTACATATCTTCACTGTTTTTGTAATTACAGTTTACTGTCCGTGCGTCTGACCAAAGAAACCCACCAAAGACTACTGATGCCACAGTAATTGTTGATGTTAATCGTAACAACCAATCACCAGTCTTTGTTCTCCGACCATATGATAGAACAATCCCAGAAACCAGTTCTCTTAATGCTGTCATCGTGGCGATTTCTGCTCAAGATGCAGATATGGTCTCCCCTGTAAGTTCATCTGTTTAAAAACTTTTTGGTGTGAAAAGTGCCAATTGATATGTGTACACTAAATTGTGTTTGGAAACCTAATGCATGGATAATTTTACTAATATATAGATAAAAATCCTCTATCATTTTCTGAGATGATTGTTCATGTTTCCAGGGTGTGATCAACTACAGTCTATTGGGGTATTACCCAGCACAGACTTTCTTCTCCCTCAACCAGAGCACTGGGCAGCTCACCCTTACCAGATCCTTGAAGTCGGACAGCCTCAATCTCAACTCCTACACAGTAAGATTCTTTTCTTTTTACTTTTAGTCTATTTCTGCAAGTTTTTTCAATGCTTTCTTTAGCTTTTATATAAATTGTAGCTACTTGTTCAAGGGTGCATTTTAAGCCAAGGTATAAATAGGCATGATTCGGGTTTTATCATTGGCCCGAAGTAGATGAGCGTTGTAAATACCTCGCTTTTATCATGGAGACATTTTTGTTGAACTCTTTCCCTGAAATATTTGGCTGGGAAGATAATTGTTTCAGTGTTAACACCAAATTATAACCACCCTCCCTCCTAGAGTTCCACTTAATGCACAGATCGTAAAGGTTTTATTCTTGGTTTTTAAATGAATGCTGGCTATGCAAAACTGTCGTATATATAAATACCAAAAACCCCAATAAAATAGGACTTTCTTTACCTATGTTTTCTTTTAGCAATTTGATTGGCTGTAAATCTGTAATAGGTATTTGATCCACCTAATTTCACTTTGTTTACAGGTACATGTTGGAGCCTATGACACGATGCATCCTGCTGATGTCACTACCACAGACTTTGTTATAACAGTACGACGAAATGAAAACGGACCCGTGTTTATCCCAACTGCTAACTATGTTGTGGATGTCTTTGACAATGTTCCCATTGGTAGCAATGTTTCCTCCGTGTTGGCAATTGACAGAGATGGGGTAAATATCACAATTATTTTCTGGCAGTTTTTGAAGCAATTCGGTCTTCATTTATCACGGGCGGAAGATAAATTTTCTTCAGTACAATTTTTAGCACATTCTAGACCTTCCCCAAACGATTGAAGTGTTTGAGTGTGAATGGTGTATTTTACAGGATTTGATCTATACATTTATTGTTACTTACAGGATCCAGTGACCTATTCCCTGTATAATGTGACTAATGATGGCGCTGGGTTTTTCTATGTGGATCCAACATCTGGTATGATCACAAATCGACAGGAACTGACTGCAGCCAGATTCCAACCCTATTTTGTAAGTTCTCCCTTTTTTGTTTTGTGGGAAGTACTCTCCATGCACAGTAAACCAATGCTTTTTTACAAATTGAGGAAATTAAATTTCCTCTCCAAACCAAAGACCTGTTATAGTTGGGGTTTTTTTTCTTCGGTTTACCAACCATTTAAGTGACTATGATTTAGGTATTGTATTCTTTACCTTTCCATTTCATCTAAATATAAAGGTTTGCTGTTTTTATTTTCTTTCTGTGTATAAATTTTATGTTCAAAAACTAATTCAAATACCTTTTTTTTTTAAAATTTTTTTTCCACCAGCTTGTGATAGAAGCTTCTGACAAACGTGGGCGTGTTCAGTATGCTACTCTACAGATCAACATTCTGCTCAATAAGCAACCTGTGTTCGTAGGCCTGCCCTATCAAACTACTATCAGGTATGACCATGCACTTGGTGGATCCGTGTATTCAGTGTCTGCTACAGATGCGGATAGAAAGGTAAGTTCCTGGAATTTCTCTCGTACATTTTTCTAATTTATATAAACTAATTTATAATTCAATCCAACCATAAAAACAAACAAAATGTTATTTACTACCTTTTTTTTTTTTTCTTTTCTAATTCTATACATCTGATTATTGTCTTCAGTTATCTGACTTCCTTTGGCTTACATTCATTTGCAGGAGAACATGGTTTATGAAATGGTGGGCGTAGTGCCAGGAGTGGACTACTTTAGTCTTAACCGTATAAATGGGGAGATAACTCTAAAACAGAACCTAACCAATGATTTGCGATTGACTCGAGTATATACGGTAAGCTTCACTTTACAGATTCCTACAGAAATACTATCACAATTCCAAAAATTTGTGCTTTTTTCATAGAAATTTTTGTCTAAACATGGTCTGTAATAATGGACAGTTCAGGCAGTTTAAATAATCCTACGTTTGACTTCATTCGGTCTTTTTTTAATTTCAGTTAAGCGTGGAGGCTTACGATTCTGCCTTTCCATCAATGAGAGCCTCGGGAGAAGTGTTAATAATCGTGGACCGTAACCCTCGACCTCCATTCTTCAATTCTGGCTCTGCTTTTATTTCGTTAGAAGAGAATTTCGCTGTTGGAGGGCTTGCCTTATCTGTCAGCGCGCAAGAGTTTGATGCAGTAAGTTTTTTAAAATACAAAAGTAATTTGTTTGTAAATGTTTTTTTTTGTAAAGATTTTAATGTTTCTAATACATTTATGTTTAAGACTAAAATTGAATGATTCCTTGTTACCTACAGGGCCAGACTGTTCGTTATGAAATCTTATCCGATGTTAATGGTGTTCAAGCTGACCAGTTCTTCTTCCTGCATCCTGTCACAGGGCAAATTTATGTGAAACGGTCCCTTACATTGGCTCCAAACCCCATCTACCAGGTACCCAAGATTACATTCTCAATCGGTCTTTAATTTATTGAAGTGTACGATTTACTAAACTGGATTTACTTGTTGCTTCATGAGCTAGAGCCCTTCCAGTTAGCTAAGGGCAGTTTGTTTAGCAATGTTGTCTTTACTTAGCACTGGAGGAAGAATAACCTTCAGTATCCAAACACTTAACATGTTATGGTTGTGCTAATGTCAATTATTGTTGAAAATACATCACAATCATAAGTAAAATAGCCTTAACCACAGGTTTAAATACCAATCTAAAGTTAGATGTTAATAATTCAATTGGTTTTACAGTTTACTGTGATAGCCCGAGATAATGGTCTGCCGTCGAGATCGAGCACAACCAGTGTAAGGATCACCATCATCCGAGATACAGACAACCCATTCTTCATCGGAAGCCCATACTTCGTTAGGATCCTGGAGACTCGACCAGTCGCAGATGTCATCTTTGACCAAATCCTTGCTAATGATAACAATCTTAAGGTAATAAAGACTTCTGGTGTTGTCCGTGTTGTTGGAACGGACTACCTACATGTAATTATCATTTTGCTACAGTTTACAAATATGTTGACTTTTACAATTTGGCTTCATTATAAAATGAAGATGTTATGAAATCTCTAATTGCTGTTCCAGGGCCGGATGGTGTATGAAGCTGTTGGTGATGGATCGGCTATTGCTTATTTTGGAGTAAACGCTACCAATGGAGACATTTTTGTGAAACAAAATCTGAGAAATGACAATCAAGAGAATTTCCAAGTAAGACTTTTTTGTCGCCAGTTTATTTCTAGGATATTTCCACCCTATTATCGGATGTCTACAATGACATTCTGACGTTTCTAAAATTCTATTCTAAAGTTTACAAATTTGTGTTTTGAAGACCTTTTTTGTATGCATGGCAAAAATGTAATGCTCCACCTTTTGTGGGGTACACCGTGGTCATAAAATGTAATGCTCCACCTTTTGTGGGGTACACTGTGGTCATAAAATGTAATGCTCCACCTTTTGTGGGGTACACCGTGGTCATAAAATGTAATGCTCCACCTTTTGTGGGGTACACCGTGGTCATAAAATGTATTTCACCTTAAGCACGGCATTAAACACAATTGTTTTTATAATAGTAACTATTTTATTTTAGCTCCGTCTCCAAGCGTATGACAGTTTCTACCCTACTAACCGAGAGGAAGCCATAGTATCGATATTTGTCAATCATAATCCCAACAGTCCGGAGTTCCAACCTGCCAGCTACATACAGAACATTCCAGAGAACTATGGAGTCTACAGCGTTGTTGTTGATGTGAACACCATAGAAAACGATGGGGTAAGTGACTTGTAGGCTAGGCAGAATGGACTCTTTTGTACTGTTAAAATCTAGGCGCAAAAAGCCCTTAGATCTCGATTTATTCTCCTAATGATTTATTGAAAATCCTTTTTTGTATTGTAATAAAAGTAAAGAATAATAATGCAACAGTTCTCTTCGTATTGACTGAGGATTAGACAACCAGGACTCCAGTCCTTTGAAGATTAGACAACCCCTACAGACCGTGTTTATGTTGGTAAAAGCTAGCTGTATAACTTAACGATATTTCTGTTTCCAGGACCATGTGACCTACAAACTCTACAATGACAATGGAGATTATTTCTTCATCGATCCAGAAACTGGTGAAATCCGATTGAAGAAGTCGTTGGTGAATCAAAATATCCCACAATTTGATGTATGTACTCGACACAGTAACATTACAATACTTTTTTTTAATATTTTTTGTGTGTTTTTTTTGCAAGAACTTCATTCTGAAAATTACTAACTTATTAAGCAAGATTCTTTTTTAATAGATATATATATATAGCTGATCTAGACTCAAATCCTGCTGTAATCCATCAAAATTTTTCTCCTACAATAAAAAATATATACAGATATGCAAATATATCTTGTTCTACATTTGAACTGACAAAGGATACTACTGAAAAAGCTTCTAAAAATAACTTTGTAAATGCTTTAGATGACTGAAAACTTACAAATGTTTTTTTTTTTCCCCCCCTAATTTCCAGCTGATTGTCGAGGCCTCTGATAATCGCCAGCCTCCTGCCCTGGTTAATGTATCCGTCACTATACGAGTGACACAGTTCAATAGCTTACCAGTGTTCCAAAATCTACCGTATCGATCTACTGTGCCAGACACCACACGGGTATCAAACTCAATCTTCCAGGTGGACGCCATTGATCCCGATCAGACGGTAAGATACAAACAATAGGAAAATACAAATAAACTGAACTGGTATTAGACCTTGTCACTTAATTTCCATGGTAATTTTATAAACTTAAAATGAAACTACTTCCGATTTATGTTGCCCACGGCTATGGCTATTTGGTTATTGAGTGCGCTGACTAATCCTACTTGGCTGTAATGTTCACGGGATCTAGTCCGCCTGTCAACCCTAGGGTATATGAGCGAGTCACACGATGTGGCTCTGGCAATCGCAAGGGTGTTTCCTCCCAGTTTTCCATCATTAGGCAAGATACATTGTGGAAGTGGAAAATCCATTGTATATGTCAAATACCCTTGATTATGACGTTAAACCCCAAACAAACTGATTTATGGGTTCTATTAATTATGTTTCTCTTTTAGGGCGATGTGCACTATGAAATTATTGGTGAGGGGTCTGCGGAGAGCTTCTTTAAAGTTAACTTGACCACTGGTGTAATTTCTCCCACAATAGATCTACGCTTGGACACCGCTCCAACTTACAAGGTAAGAGAAGCAGTAAAATGACCTGATTAAGTAGCAAACAGAAAAAATAAACATGGCAATAAGCTATTCTATCATTTTAAACTAGACTATTTGTAAAAAAAAATAAAAATTTAGAAATTGCAAATTCCTGTTTCAAACTGTTAGTAACCTAAAATGAAAGGACTCAATAGTTCATTGTAGATTTACTGTGTTTTTTTTTTCTTCTCCTGTACAGTTGGTCGTGATTGCCTATGATGTAGCTTTCCCAAAGGAACGATCTACAGCTACTGTGGATTTCACCATCATGAGGAACTCCGGGGTCCCTAAATTCTCTGAAAACCCATACCAGGTTTTCGTATCTGAGTATTTACCGCTTGGAAATCTCACCGAAACTGTTCTTGCTGTGGATCCAGATCAGGTAGGTTTACAAATCTACAAAAACGAGTTTTGTCTGGCACTCTTAACTCCATTTGTTCAATGAAAATTAAAATGTTAATACATTCGACTGGGATGGTTTTTAAGATTTAAACTAGTTAATGTTCTTTTTGTTTGACTTTTGTAGGATGTGGTAAAATACAGGATCACTGGTCCTCCTATTGCACAGGAATATTTCTTCATCAATGCAGACACTGGAGAGATTTTCTTAATAAAGTCTCTGACTGAAAACAACCTTAGATCAATCTCCGTAAGTTTCTTCATACTCTACCAATTTCCTATAACCTCGGTCATTGATTTATTTTTAAGCTCTTGCATACTCTAGCTGTTGAAAGAAGTTTGTGTTTGAGCTTTATATCTTGGTTACAAGTGTTTAAATTGGACTTTTGAAACCTGCATTTTATACTCTTCATCAACAGATGTGCAATGAAGAAAAAATCAGGTCGATTTCTGCATAAATTAGCTGTTTTAAAAATTACTTTTTTTTGTTTTGAGCTCTAGTTAGAATGTAATTGAGCAATCTGTGTATGCTTTTCTCTTTTTGTCAAGAATCCAACTAAAGTATATGTACATAAAAACCTCCCTTGATATGGCCAGAAGATCTGTTTATTGTAAGCCACTAATTATTGGTTGTGTTTCATCCTCAGATAAATGTGCGTGCCTCTGATATGAGATCCCCTGTGCCAAGAGTTGCTGATGGAACAGTAAATGTACAAATCACCAGATTTGGATTACCGACCTTTGGTGGCCCTTACAACGGCCGATTAACAGACACCGACCCAGTTGATCAGACTGTGGTGCAGGTGTCTGCCAGTAACCCCATGGGCCCAGTACGTATGATCTAGAACACCTTTTAACTTAATCCTAGGTTTTCTACACGATGTTTTGTAGTTTCATTACGCAATCTACCTTTTTTGGGTAGTAAGTGTTTAGCAGCAACATTTAATTTTCAATCAGGGGGGAAACGCTTTACATTCGATCATTTAGTCTGTACCTCTTGACAGTCCCTCGAGTTCAATGTTAATACCAAGTAATCCCATTTGAAACTGTAGTGGATTATCTTTACAACTTGATCAATATCCACTTGTTTTTTCTAAACCACTTCCCAGCAAGTTATGATATTTACTATTTCTATTTGTGTTCAGGGCAACCTTGTATATCGTATTGGAGGTTTGTACCCAGCCCAGTCATTCTTCCGAATTGATCAAAACGGGATGATCTACATAGATCAGAGTCTTAAACAAGATACTTTACTTCTCAATACATATACGGTAAGTAATCTACATCACATTCACTCCTCTTCAAAGAGTCTTTTAAATATTGAATTATAAGATTTTATTTAAAAAAAATTTAATATTACCATTGCAATATTACCTTGAAGTATTTACAGGAACCATTGGTTGTACATTTGTTTTAAACATTCTTGCAATCTCCGACTACCTGGATAGATGTATACCAATTATCTTTACATTGTAGGTGAGGGTGGAAGCATTTGATCCCAGATATCCCGATAAGATTGGTCAAATTGATGTGCCAGTAACTGTAGTGCGAAACTCCTTTGGACCAGAGTTTAATTTGACATCCTATGACACGACCATCAGAGACGACTATGCTTTAGGACGAGCCGTCCTTACGGTCTATGCTTTTGATAGGAACCAGGTAAGTACTGTAGTTTATGAACCTTGTTATGGTATAAAGTGTTCTCTGTGAAATAGTTCTCTGAAGCAACCCTGTCTATTAAAAGAAACCATTAAAAACAAAATTGTGACCATTGAATTTTTTTTGTCTTTCAGGATGTTTTAACATTTTATTTGGAAAACGATGGCAGACTAACAGGAACTCGTTCAATGGATTTCTTCTATATTGGTCGTTCTAATGGTGAAATCTATCTCAGACGCCCATTGACGGAAAATAACCTCAATAGATATACAGTAAGTAAAATGACCTTTTTAGGAATATCGGACTAGATAGTTTTCACAACTGAAATCAATAATCTCTTAATTACATTCATAAAAGACTTTTCCTAAAATAGCATGCACAACATGCCTGTATTAAATGAGCTACAAGGATAACTCATCCTGTATTGTGAGAATCTTTTGGACTGGTTTATTTGATATTATTAAAACAATTCTCTATAATGCTCTATTTTATTCTTCAGATGTCTGTGAGAGTTGTTGATCAAGGGAGACCATCAAAATCTAACATCGTTCCAGTCACTGTCAGTGTTATCCACGACCAAATGCCTGTTTTCCAGAATCCTAACTTCAATGCGAACACTCAGGAGGTGTTCAGTGTAGGCTCCAGTGTCTTTACTCTGACGGCTAGAGACCCGGATGCTACTGTAAGTTAGTCAATAAATCGTAGATAGCATTTTGTTTTGATTTTTATTCCTTTCTTGATCTTACGGTTTTTTTCCTCCACCCGGTAATATATATTCTTCTGCTTGCAGAAACCACTAGTCTATGTGGTGACTGGCATCGACCCAGCTCCAACTTACTTCACCTTGAGGAACAATAATAGTGGCTTAATTTCTATTGGAGAGAATCTTCGTCTGGATAGAGGTCTAACTTATCTTGTAAGTTACATTTTTTTTATAGATTTTTTTATTCCTTAAATTTGAGTTCAATGGTTTTGATGTCCATTTTTAATGAGGTCAGAAACTTTTCTATTTTTACTAAAGCTGTATTTTCTTACCTCTCTCAATACAGCTTCGAGTGGTTGCTTATGACCCTGACCGGCCAAATCTCCAAGCTACAGCTACAGTTACAATAGGTGTCCAGAGAAATTTGAACTCTCCCCAATTCACCCGGACGGATTATCGTGGAGCTGTAACGGACACTGCTAAGCTTGGCACCCCTGTCGCCCAGATTAATGCCACTGATGCTGATCCGGACAAGTTGAGTTATAGATTAACGGGTAACACCCAGTGTCAAGATTACCTGTATATAGACTCTGCAACAGGCCAAGTCCTATTAAAGGCTCTACTTAGAGGAAGCAATATAAACCAACTTAGTTGTACTGTAGAAGTGTCTGACAATGGTTATCCTGTCCCGAACACTGATACAGCAAGGCTCGTGGTGGACGTCTCCGGAATCTCTCCACCAACCTTCACCTCCAGAGATTATTCTGCTCAAAAACTAGAAACAGATCCTATCAACAGTACGGTCCTCACAGTTGTGGCCACCAAACCAAACCCAGTGGTAAGTCACTTTACCATTTCCCTTTTTAACGAGTGTAAGGTTGAATTTGATAATTAACTTATTTGTCCATTTCTGTGTATTTTTCTAAAGTATGTATTTTTCTTAAGTATGTATTTTTCTAAAATGAGTTTGATGGTGTTGTTGCAGGGTGCCATTACATATGAATTAGTGGGAGATTACTCTGCAGAAACATTCTTCAAGGTTGATAGCAATGGTCTAATTCGAGTGAAGGATGACTTGACAAAGGATAATTTACAACTTCTCACATACACAGCAAAGGTGGTCGCCTATGACACGGCTTATCCAGAGGTCCGTAGCACTGCCACTGTTGTCATACGAGTGGACCGAAACCCAAACAACCCAAGATTTGACTCGAGTTCATACCAAGTAACCCTGAATGATACGGTCACTGAAGGTTATCCTGTTAAAGACTTAAATGTAACGGACCCAGATGGAGGCGCAGTCACCTGTGCTATAACAGCCAATGCCAAGGCCATAGAGTATTTTGAAGTTGATCGGGACACATGTCTGCTACGTGTGAAAAAGCCACTGTCAGAAGACCCAGATCGCACTCCACGATATGACATAACTGTGCGGGCGGCTGACACAGACAAACCCCAGGGCAATACAGTCACCACTGTCAGTGTTCTGGTAAACAGAGACTTAAACAATCCAACCTTCAGCAATCTACCTAATAGCATATCGGTGCAGGAAGGTAGAGCGATTAATGATCTGATTTACACAGCTTCTGCTTCAGATGCAGATGTCAAAGGAGAGGTTGTTGTAGAGATGATCGGTAACTTCCCAGCTAACATGTTCTTCAAGGTCAATCCCACAAATGGACAGATCTCCATGAGAAATGTGCTTAAATCAGACTCGGCTGCCACTGATGTTTACGAGGTCGTACTGCAAGCATACGACACTGCGTATCCAAACAACAAAGTTACTGGCACATTGTCTGTAAGAGCTCTTCGAAATCCCAATGCTCCTAGTTTTGGCCAATCTCTGATAATCCAAGTCATAGAGGATAGCTTTACACCAGGTACATCTGTCCTTCAGCTTTCCGCTTCAGACGCAGACCTCGATAAGTTGTTGTACACAATGCAGGGAGACCCTATTGACGCAGAGTATTTCTATGTTGTACCGGACACTGGCTCTATCAACCTCCTAAAGCCGCTTACCTCTCTGCCACCTGCTCAACGCCAGTTTGATTTTTTTGTTACTGTTAGTGACCAACGCTCTCCACCAAAAACTAATCGAGTTACAGTTAGAATCACGGTTAACAGAGACAGTGCTCCAATTTTCAGTGGCACCCCATTTCAGACCACTACTCCTATTAACCAAGCCATTAATACTACAGTTTTCACAGTAAATGCCAGAGATAATAACCCAAGTGGTCTCGTGCGCTACAGATTGGACGGCTTTGAACCAGGTAACCAGTACTTCCAGATAAACCCATCTAATGGCCAAGTGTCTGTGAAAACTAATCTGGATGCTGATCGATCTGGTACCAGAACCTACACACTGCTCGTCAAAGCTTACAACACCCTTAATCCAAACTTGGAGGCATCTGAAACGATCACCATAACAGTTGCCAGAAATCTATTTGATCCCGAATTCACTTCACCCTCGTATAGCGCTAATGCTAATGACTATGACCCCGTGGGTGAGAGATTAGTCAATGTATCTGCCACAGATAATGATATAGTATCCCCTGAGAATTATGTAACTTATTCACTAAAGGATGGTCCTACGGAATACTTCACCATCAATCCAGTCTCTGGGCAGCTGACGATTCAGAAACCTTTAAGTCAGGATCCTTTAAACCGACAGGTATACAGACTTACTGTGTTGGCCAGTGATCAAGGAAGTCCCTCCAGGAGTAGCGAAAGCGTTGTCATTATTAATGTACGCCGTAATCTTTATACTCCAGAGATATTACAGAGCTCCACTACATACAGTAGAACTGTTCCAGAGACCTTTGACATAAGCCAACCACTTATCATTGTATCTGCCAGAGACCAAGACTCCCCTGCCTCACTCAATGGACAACTCACATACAGCATAAAATCTCCACCATCTGCCCAGAATGTTTTCAAGATAGACTCTAGTTCGGGTGTTCTTCAACCTCGCTACAGTCTTCAGTATACAGATCTTGATGTATACACCATGATGGTAGAAGTGAGCGACAAAGGCAGTCCACCCAGATCAGTGGACCAGTCTATTACCATTACTATCAACAGGGGAGGTAATCCATACTTCCAAAGCTCTGAGTATATTGTTACACTGGCAGACACTACGGTACCAACAAGTGTGGTTCAAAATCTGACTGCAATCAATCCAAGAGTGTCTCAGCTGATGTACAGAATTACTGGACAAGGGAAGGCTTCTGAAGTGTTCACTGTTGATAGCTTCTCTGGTACAGTTCGTCTCGGCACAAGCCTGCGAAATGACACCTCTATATCTACATACATGATCTTAGTGGAGGCTTATAGAGTTGATGCTCCAACAGAAAAAGGCTTGACGAGTATCAGAGTGATTGTCAGCAGAAACACCAATGCTCCTCAATTTGCACTTGGATTCCTGAACTACACACTATCTGAAGAGTACCCTCTGAGGAGGGTATTTGGTCAGGTGAACGCCACTGATGCTGATGTGGGGGAGAGTGCTCGAATCACTTACTCCGTCAAAGGTGGTCAGGATCTGTTCTATGTGAACCCTTTGAATGGAGGACTGACTGTTATAAGCCCTCTTACCACTGATTCTGCCACACTATACCGCTTCTTTGTAACTGCTGAAGACCATGGCCTTCCACCCAAAACTGCTACAGCCTCTGTTAATGTCAACGTTCTGAGAAATGTCTATTCACCAGTATTTAATCCTAGCAGATATTTTGCCAATATCACGGAGAATGATGGCAGAGGACAGTTTGTTAAGAAAGTGACGGCCTCCGACTTGGATGGTCAATCCATCGAATACAAAATTATAAGCAATCCTCCATCTTCTCTCTACTTTAAAATTGATCCTGTAACAGGGGAGATCACTCTAGCTGCCAGTGTGAAGGACATTTCCACTAATCAATTTATTCTGACTGTGGAGGCCTCGGACATGCAGGTTCCACCTAAAATAGCCACAGCCATTGTAACTGTTGATGTCACCAGAAATGCCAATACTCCCAACTTCCAGGAGTCTGATTACAATGTGAGAATTGGAGAGTACACCAAAGTCGGGACCTCTATAACAGAGGTGACTGCTACAGACGCCGATGGCTCGGATAACCCCAGTGGAATATTAGACTACTCGTTCGTGGACAGAAACGACTATTTTTACATTGGTCGAAATGATGGCAAGGTCTATGTTTCTAATGGCTTGGCTAACTCACGGACACTAAATCAATACAAGGTAAGCTTTTAAAACCATAAATGGCTATAGATTTTAGTGCATAAATGAATTTGCATATTTTGTTTTTTAAAATAAAAATTCAAAGGAAATCTGTAGTCAAAGATTGTATTGTTACTTAAAAATAAGGACTTTTGGTTTTTCAGTTGATGGTCCATGTCTCTGACAATGGGGTTCCACAGAAAACTGCCACTGTTCCACTTACTGTCGATATTGTGAGGAATGAATTCACCCCAACAGTTACCAGTGTTTCCTACGAGGCATCCATCAGTGACACCGAGAATATTGGAACATCGATCATGCGGATAGAGGCCCATGACTCTGATCAGGACACCATATACAACAAAGATGTGAGTTTCCATACTGCAACGATTCTTATCCCATTACCTATTTGAAAGGGCATTCCTTACACTTTTTTTATTTGGTCTCCAAGCTGCAATTATAGTTGAAAATAAAGAGCAACTAAAACATGATTTTTTTTCTTGTTACTCGGTAAACCCTTAAATTGTTTTTAATATGGCTTATTTTTTTTGTTCCAGACCCCCAATGCTCAGTTAAGATACACAGTTGAGGATGGAAGTGCTTCCAATTATTTCCGTATACGTAGCAATGGCGCTGTGGTTGTGGACAATTACTTAGGATATGACTCCGAAGCCAGAACACAATACAAGGTAAGTTCACATTTGTATTTTCAATTTTTCTTATTTTGAAATTCGTGGGATTTCTTTTAAATTTTTATATTTACTAAAAGTTAAAAGGAATCAATGTTGGTTCTAATTAGAATAAAAAAAATAATAGATTTTTGCATTCATATTTTTGCTTTTCATCCTAAAATTCTTAACACTTTTAGTGTCCTTTGACATATTTTCCATATTTAACAATACCTCCTATGTATTTTCAGTTTAATGTGACAATAAGTGACAGTGGTTGGAAACCTCTAGTAACTCAGGCCAGCGTACTTATCAATGTGACCAGAAATGCTGTCAAACCAAGGAATCTCCACTTCTCACAAAAGAAATACTAGTAAGTAACCACCTAAAGTCCCTTTAAAATGTTTTTAACTTTTTATTAACTTGGTCTCCGTTTTTTCCATACATATCACAGTAAGTTTTTAAAGTGCAATTTTCCCTACTTTTTAAAGGGTTTCCTCCATCTAACAACCTTTTTTTGCTTTCTCATTTCAGTTTGGAAATTCCTGAGAATCATGAAGAGGGAGGTAACTCTATCAATGACCCCGGCTATTTGTATACACTGGATGCTCTGGACCAGGAGAGCAGTCTAGGGGTGGCCTGTACCATCGATGCTGGAGACCCTGATGGTAACTAACTCACTACTCCGTATACACCAGCTATTTATCACAGATTACCTAATTTCATCTGTAACAAAGGTTGAATGCAAACTACATCTATACTGATGTACGGATGGTCCTATATGAACTAATACATCTTAATACTCTCCTTTTTCTTGCAGATTTGTTCATAACTTTACCAGATGCTCTCACCAAAAATTGTAATCTCTACCTGAAGGGTAAACTTGATCGGGAAAGTGTGGATCGCTATGACTTGACCATTTCTATTGTTCATGTCAGTAACAACAACAGGAAAAAACGACAGAGCAATGGTACGTTCTTTTATTCATATATATTTAATCGAGTTTTTTAAAATCTAAAGTCTGTGCATTGAAATTAACTTAAAATGGTTATTCTGGTTTTTGCATTTGAAACTAAGTGCAGTATTTAATCAAAATGTTTGTGTTTTTTCAGTGTTTTCAAAGGATACCACCCACGTGATAATATTTGTGCTGGATGTCAATGACAATCTTCCCCAGTACGTGTACCCGGAGTATCCGTTACAAACCAGTGCTGCACTGGGTACCTTGTCTAATATCTACGGGGCTGTGGCCAGAACTGCCCCAGCCGCTACTCAAGTCCTTCTGCTCAATGTAAGGCCTACACTGAATTTTGTCATAAAAAAAATATTACCGTTATATTGGAGGTAAACCAGAATTTTGAATTGTTACAGTTGAAAATAAAGATCAAGTTAAGACTTAAGGAAGTTAATTCTATTTGGATGTTATGAACAACTAATAGATGTGCTACAAGTGTTATCTTATCTTTTCAATATTAGACCGGAGTTTTGGTATACTTTATTTTACTCATACATTATCTATTTCCCAACAATAATAAGTGAACATTTCTTATTGACCAGGCCACTGATCCAGACCTCAAGGAGAATGGAACTCTGGGTATTGTATTCCTGAAAGAAAGTGATGCCGGATCGGCAACACCATTCTTTGTGGAACCAAATGGAGCCGTTGTATTAGAAGAGAAGGTAGAGGATGCAGCTAATCAAGTTAACGAACCATACAAGTTCCGCGTTACCGCGGAGGATCGTTACGGTCAGGAAGCAAAGCGAACCACTACAGCTAATGTCATTGTAAGTTTGTTTTAGTAAATTTGTTTTTTTGTACATATAGGATAAAAATTACTTATGTATTATATATCCCCCTTCGAAATCAATGTTTAATAAGGTCAGCACTATGTTCACAGAATTTGGTAATATTAGGTTCCATCGTGTTAAAAAGTTCGTGATATTTTTTTTGTTTTTTTTTTTGTAAGTTGGATGAATGTATAATTTGTGTTTTGTATTTGCCAGGTGAACGTGATTGATGCTGTAAACCGCTACTCACTGGAAGTTGAAGGACTACCAGCTGATCTCTCACCTAAAGTGGAAGCTATAAGAAGGTGAGTTACAACTCGATAGAAATATCCTTTCAGTATGCAAATATTTCTATTGTTTCATTTGAATATAAAACATTTTTGTTATTGAATTACAAAGATCAATTTTTTCTTGGTTTGTATATTAAAATTTCTTTTTGATATTGGAATTTTTTATTATTTTTATTTGTTAGATTCACACTTTTTTTTTTTTTTTTTAATTTGTCAGGGTTCTGCAGGACAGTATGGATAAGGTTGTCTTGATTGAAGGAATGGAACCCTCAGAAAACGCTGGAATGTAAGTATATCCAAGTCCTTTTAATCTTTAACAAATCTTTATTTCCCATTTTTGATATACTTCTATTTATCTAGCTGGAAATCCGAAAAAATTGTCTAACTAATTTACTATGTTAACATTCTGGTTGTTTTTCTTTCAGGACCAATGTGAACTTTGTGTTAATTGATCCAGTCACTGATATTATACTGTCCAGAAGTGCAAACATTCAAACGTAAGTAACAATAACTTCACTGACTGCTCTATTTGTGTGCGATGTGTTAAGATGGAGAAGGGAGAAGCCTGTGTGAAGTTCAGTTGAATATTTACACAAGGTGGTTGTCTGCAGAATGAGTTAGGGACCTTTTTTTGTGGTTTTTATCACGTGGGACTCCTTGTTAATCCCCTCTATCTGGCATTTAGCAGAGTTAGGCAAGAGGAGAGAAGACGCCATGTTCTGGCGGACTGTATAACAGTTTTTTCAAAGTTTTTCAATCGGCTATCATTTTGGACAAAAATTTATATCTTAATTTATTATTGAATTGGCTTCCAGGGATATCACAACAGACCAGACTAACGAGATCCAATCAGGATTGAACAATAACGGGATTCTTTACGAGAAGATCTATGCACCTAGAGTCTCTGCTCTGGCCACCCGCCCAATGAAGTCCTATGTCTGGTGGATGGATGACCCCTGGGCAGCTCTTATTGCCCTGGCTGCCATCATCATCCTCCTCTGTATCATCGGTATTATTGTCATCGTCTTCACATGGTCTAGGTAGGTTCACCTTCAATCAAACTTTGGTAAATTTTTCAGGTAAATTCAGTTCTCATCATACATTTGTGTCCTTTCAAATCTGTCTGGCAAATGGTAGTATTTTATGCGCCCTTTTACTACCACTGGAGCTTTCGGGCTAAGTGCAGTTTTTTTTTAACAGTAGCAATGCTGTCTTTACTTAGCACTGAAGGAAAATTTAACTTTCCAACATTATGGAAACTATTCACATCTTGGTTGTGCTAGTGTCAATTATTGTTGGAATACACGGCCATCACATAAGTGAAATACAGCATAAAACAGCAATTAATCCATCCTACCAAGGGATTACATTAACTTTCAAACTTCCACTTGTCATGGTTGTTGGTGTTGCCTGTATGAAAGCCATATTCCCCAAAATACAAACCAGGGGAAGTATCCCCATTAAAACCATACAAGTGGAACCTCATTAAACACGAGTCAACAAATTTGACTTGCAAATATTTGAATATTGCTGAAATATTGAAGTTATGTAAAGTAACCTTTTTACTTCAACTCAACATTTTTTTAAAAAAAAATTTCAGATACACCAAGTATCAGCATCAGTTCCGAACTTTCTATGGCGCTGGAGCTTACGAGCCCCAGCCGGAGTTTCAGGAACCACCTAGCTTTCTCAGAGAATATGAAACTCAGGTAAGTTATTTATAAATATGGAAATCAACAAATATAAGTCTGCAGAATATTGGAATATTCCGCATGGAAATATGGGGACTTGTCTATACCACGATATAGAATGTCATGGACACAGCGAAGTGACAAGCTAAGACTGGTGCTATCGAGGTATGGCTTCTACCAGAAGCATGGTTAGACGGGTTGGCTGGGCACAGTATTTGACCTTTTCTCACTTTGGTCATTGCTGTAAAGGGTTGGGTTTTTTTTTTTTAAATCATCTTTTTAATGTAAATAATAGGATAATTTAACTGACTTAAAGTGGACTGAATAGCTGACCCGGTTATTATAAAATTCCAGTTGGATATTAGATTAAAACATCAACGTACTTGTCAATGACTGCCTTTTTTAAAAATTAAAATAAAGAAAACTAAATAAGGAATTTACGGTAAACACAGATGTGCTATTCTGGTCTGCCAACAAGTTTGTGAACAGCCTGCTTTAAGTTCATGTTTGTTCGGACTTCCCTGCAATGTTTGCCCTACCTGATTCACATTCCATTGGTCTGCGTCACTCTAAAGTATGGCTACATCCTGGTTGTCGGACTACAGGCATTCTTCCCCTTCAACACTTAATAAAGGAGCTTACAATTGAGCTGAAAATACAATAAAAATAATTTGTTAGTTAAAATTAATGTTAAATCTGAAGCATGGCGTTTATGTAAATATACACTTGAAAATTAACAATGGCATTTTTTTGTTCTCTTCACTGAATGGTTAAATGCAATGGTATGTTAGTATACCCATAAATACACCAAATTAATAGTTTTTTTTAAAAATCCTTTCTTTCAGTCTCTGAACATGTATGTGCCACCAGATGAGGCTGTACAGGAACAAGGGGAGATAAATATGATTTTTGAAGGAGACAACCCCCCAAAGATTGTTACTGACCCTGGTGTGTCGGCTGCTATTAACCCCATATACCAAGTCAGGTAAATATCTCCAGCTAATATTTCTTTCTTAATGATCCGTTAAAATACTTTTGATTACATTTTACTTGTGAAAAATTTTGAGTCCTTAATTAAATTAACTAGAGTTTTTTTCGTTACCAAGAATTTTTACAAAGTTACATAATATGAGTGATTTGGACAAAGGGATAGACTGTATCACTTTGAAGGAATCCCTTTTTTTTAATCAGATGCTCGGAGTTTACTCTGTGTA
Organism: Mopalia vespertina; assembly: GCA_030265115.1. NCBI lineage: Eukaryota > Metazoa > Mollusca > Polyplacophora > Chitonida > Mopaliidae > Mopalia > Mopalia vespertina. The sequence continues at coordinate 2,445 of JAQQZZ010111764.1, read as the reverse complement.
ATATACCCTTATTTTCACTACGAAAACTGAAATGTGTTTTTTTGTTTACAGTACGGACGAAGGACAGAAGACGGGTTATTCTGAAAGTACTACGATCCTGTAAACATTGCCGCAGATGACCAACGCAAAAAAATCAAAAACTTTCTATCTCTGCAATAATAATGGACGTCCCAATCGTGATATGCATGTATAATATACACAACGCTTCAGTCATAATGTTATGGACTTGATAATTATGTCTTAATAAATATTTCCTAATTTGTATATATGGAATGTACAGTAAACATTTTATTTTATTTTTTTCAGAAAAGGCTTAAATACTTATCTGTTACTGTTAAGGTTGTTTTCTACTTATGTTGGATATACATTCTATTTGTTAAAGATCCGTTTTTCGTTTTAAAGATTTACTTTGAATGTAAAATTTTAATACTTTTTTAATTGTTTAATTGATTTACTTAGCGATTTGGTTATAATTTTTCCAAAGAAAACGTTCCATTGTTTGTGTGAAGACATTGAAGGTCCCAAAGTTACTGATTGTTCCTTACAAAAGTTATACATTCCATTTGAAAAGATAATGTCTATTTTTGAAACAAATTTTGTATTTTTATACCAATGAAATAAATTTTATTACAAACACTTGGTGGCATTTGTTTTCGTGTGTAATGGGTAAATGTGCAGTTGGTATTAGCGTTTTTTCGGTTCCTAACATTAGGAGACTGATTTTATTTGTTATTTCCCTTGACAAAGGCTGGTGGTTTGAAAGCCACAAGAACATTACGATCATTGCTGTGCGAGACACACGGTTTTCAGCTTTTTTAGCTCTCCTGTACGAAGTTAGGGGAGCTTATGTTGTAACCTTGGTTTCAGCGTTAACCATGTAAAGGCTTCTGTAATTAAATATAACGAATTTCTCTGACATTTTACAGTTTGCCTGACCGGAAAGGAAGAGATTATTAAAATTTTATGGAATTCTGTGCATTTTAATTATGCCAATTAAGTGATACTGTTTAAAGGAAATGGTGTCCAATTTGCACAAAATTGAAAAGCCGGATTGTCCTAAAATATAGGGCAAATGTCAACATGGCCGGAGAGGGATATTATCAGTTCAACTCATTACATTCATATTAATTACTTTAACGAGCTTTTCAAGTAGATTCGAGTTAAAAAATTAAAGCACAGTATGTTCAAATTGACTAGCCTTATTGTCCTAAAATTGTGGGCAAATGTAGAGAGTATTTCCTAAAGCTCTTTATATGCATATTTATTATAACGAGCGTTTCAAGTAAATTTGCGTTAAACACCAGAACTCCACATTGAAAGGCCAGATTATTCTGAAATTTTTAGTATACACATGGAACTAGAGGGATATTATCAGCTCGGACAAGCTTTATACAGACGATTTAATTAATTTTGCATGGTTGCCTTAAAGGCCAGAGGAATGCAATCCCTTTTCATTGGCGGAACAGTCGAGCCCTTTTGGCAGCCTTGCTGCCAAGTATTTTCACTTTCTGTATTTTGTATACGTAAAACAATTTATAAAAGGACCTTTTTAATTTTCATCTGACTAAAGTTGCAGTCAAAAACCCACGTAACGAACCCACAATAGCCTGGATAAAGCTATCGTAGTGCTGTCTAGGGTGAAGGGCAATTAGAAGTCTGTTTGTATTGGTATTTTAGGCCCTCTGCATGGATTAGGGTAGTAAATACTGCTTCTAAGACCACCTCGGCCTTTCAAATGGACAATTTATTTCATTGCTTTCAGCGGTGACAGTAGTTGCCGAGTGTTTTATCTCCAATAGTCTATTGTACCAGATCTCCTTCTGGAGGAGTAATTTCAAGTTTTGGAATTTAACTGCTAGTGTGTGTTAAATTAATACGGTCAACTAAAATTTAATATACTGAACTTGTTGGTATATACTTCAAGTAAACGGAAATCTTACATTTCTCTAACTTCAATGTACGGAAGTTAACTGACCGGTTTAGATAGTTTATCATGTAACCATCTTATCCATTCATTTTGCCTTACCTGAACGACATGTCAACAGGTGAACACGCTAGCTTGAAAACAAATTCAATTAATTTCAAGCTCGGTATGTAGCTTCTTCCTGTTAATTTTACTGATGGGATTACATTTCACCAAATTCCGTTAAACAAAATGACCGTCATTGCATGTGTTGTGAACACGATAAGTAGAGAATAAATTCACGGATTAAATTCAAATTAGAAATATAGCTTCTTACCTTTAAGATAACTGATGGAATCTTATTTCACCAAATTCCGTAAAACAAAATGACTGGCAGGGGAAGGAAGCCGAAACTTTTACTGTAGCTTTCTCCCATTTGATTAAAACCGGAAGCGGGCTGACCTCCATGCCTTACGTACAGCCCGCTTGGTCATAAACCTAATACCATTTTGAATGTCTAAATGTAGTGATATCCGCTAAAA
>JAQQZZ010111753.1:0-15353 GCA_030265115.1 Mopalia vespertina | reverse complement strand
CCCCCCCTCCCCCTAGGTATCTTAACGTATTGACTGCAATCTGTTTTTACTTGAGTACGACGTAAAACTACAATCAAACAAACAAAGAAGTTGTTTTTACTTGAATACGACGTTATACCTCAATCAAACAAACAAACAAACAAACAAGCTGCTGGTAAGCCTTAAATGTCCTTAAATGTGTTTATTAAGGTTGTGGTGTTTCTTCATGTCATCAGTGTTAAAGTCGTGTGCTCGATATGCAGCTGAAATGTATGTCTTTGTGAACATGTATCTGTCAAACCTTGTTCTCCTTGTCTAACCCATCAACCTTCCATCACAATATCTGTTTTGCTCTGAACAGACTATCTTTTAACTCGGCATACTGTTAAGCCACCTATATCCATTTCACAAACCTAGTAATAGCGCAAATCGTTCTTTCGAATAGAGACGTCACTAAAACTAAATTATGTATATATATGTACTGACTTTTTCAAACTTATTTATTACACAGTACTTTGTTTAAATGTGTTGTACCGTTTGATTTTAACACTGTATGAAACGTTCGTTTGGTCTTAAAATTTGCACATTTCGTTAAGATCTTAACTAGCACTGAAGTTTCATACGCATGTGGTGAAATTCCGAAAAACGGTAAAATCCTTTTGACTCAATCTTTCAGCATTTATTTTGCCATCATCAGGAGATATTATATTTTAATACATGCTCTGAAGTAAGACTATCTTATTTCTGTTCACATACCCTTGGAACTTTCCAGAGATTCCACTTAGATTGACATGTGTTCCTGACCCCTTGGTTATTTACCTGTTAAAAACATTAATAAATAGATATATTTTTTGACATTAAAATTCCCAATAGTTATTCCTAGTCTTAAGTATTAATCGGCGTGAGTAGGGCTATGCTGATGTTTTATTTTCAAATGTACCTAACACTAAGATACGATTGATTTACTTCAATCATAACTTGATAACTGTGTTAGACCCACACCAAAAAAGTGTTTAAAAAACTGAAAATGTCTGATCCTCGCTCATAGAGATAAAAGAAATAAAAGCCGACAAGACCTTATTGTAAATGTTACACTTTCATCGCTGTATTATCGTTGTATTATCCCGTGCCTATTAATTTAGGTTGTTGTTTTTTATGACACTTTACATATTTATAGCCAATAGCTTTCAGGACAGCGTTAGACACCAAAAATATTTACACTAAATGAATGTATTTTTCTAGATAAATTGTATCCGCTTCTGGATACCACTAAGCCCTGGAGCTTTAGAGAGTCCAGAAGTTAACAATTTAACCAATTTAATACAAATATGATACTCCCTTTGACGCGCCATAAACGATTGGATTTTTTCCGATATCTGGAACAAATTTAGCTCTTTTTTTATCGAATTAGCTGAAATAAAGCCATATCGTTAATGAAGAATATCAGGGTTTTCTTTTTTTCACCAATACGGTAACTCAGTTGCATTAAAATTCAAATATGATATGCCTTTAATTCAAATGTGGTATTCCCTTGTTGATGTTCTCCTTTTAATTTTTTTATTTTGCTGCTAAGGGGAAGACAAAGTCGATCGAACGCCAATTCAAACGCATTTTTGATTTCTAAAACCACATGGCAGCTCGATAAAGGAAGAGGAGTTTAAGTATTAGGTGTTATTTCGGTCAATCAGGTCGTCTATTCACCCGGGATAAGTGAAATCAGAGAAAAAAAACATTTAAATCGATGCGCAATTGAGCTATAAACTATATTTCTAGATGAATTAAGAATGAGGAGATTCTCTTGTAAATCAATCTATTCTATTTTTAATTAAAGACATAAAACATACATATAGTCAAATATCAATATTTTTATTCTCAAAATATTTTAATCAAAATAAATAGTAATTTGAAGGCATATAAGGCACATTTTCATTGTAATACCGCTGCTTATACACAAGGCACAAGATTGATTGCACTGAAGCAACCATAGGTCCACAAATAACCGGGTTGTTGTCAGTGTGACATGCTGTCCTCAAACTGACGGTGCGGAATCTATCATATCGGGCAACATTGGTAAAGTCTTTATTCTAGATTCCTGTTTAATGTCCTCATTCTCGTCACTATCACTCACATTGTCTACGTCACATTCAATGTCTACGTGTATTTCCTTTTCATTGGGTTCACCTTCATCCGCTGAGCAGGAATGGTCAAACGATGTTCTTCGTTTTCCAGGCCTTATGGAGCACGTTCTGAGGCAGCGACATTTGTCATGACTCTCCGGCTCTCCTTCTTTCTTGTATTTCACTCGACGGTTTTGAAACCATATTTTCACCTGTTTCTCAGAAAGGTTGAGGTAAGTGGCGATTTCAATTCTCCTCAATCTTGACAGGTACATATTAGCAGCGAATTCTCTCTCTAGCTCCAGTAATTGCGTGCTGGTAAAGGCGGTACGGATTCGTTTACTACTGTGTAGATCATCCGAGGCTCCATTCACAGAGGGAGTGCTGGCAGAGGCTGTGGGCAAAAGAACAAAATAACCACCTTATAACTCCGACTAATAAAACTGTCAATAAAACCAATATACGTCTTGAGCTAGTTTATTGTTGTATAGACATTTGGTCAAAGTTCAAATATTACCGCAGCTCGTACAACAATAGAATTTCACCCAAGAATTGTTAAGCTTTAGTTTTATGTTTTAAAGTTGTATAGTAAGGCCACAGTGACCTGGTCACAGCCAACATAACATACATCTACTCGTAAAGCCGGTGTTAAATCAAACTATCAATATTTGTTGTGATTAGAGGAACCGCGGAGCAATAAACCATTGGAGCAATCTGTTTCACATAATGCCTTTCTTTAAACGTTTTTACTTCACTCAGTTTGAAAGACCCCAGCCATATGCGATATACCTATTGTTATATATTAGCCATGTTATTTTCTCCCCGTCTATCCCATTAAAGTTTAATTTAACAAAGACAATAAATGGTTTATTGTTTTCTATTGAAGGACATTAGACTGTGATACAAGACAAGGGAAATAAATCGTACAAATTGCCACATTAAGCCAGGCGTGAAAGTTCACTAATTGAGGCAGTAAAGCGAAGAGAACGTTTTTTACTCGTCATTAATGCGACACCAGCCACTCACACACGCGTAATTAAAAATATATAAAAACAAAACCCTATTATTTTCTTTTCACAATTATAAAAAAAAATTAAATCATTAACTGAAATGAAAATCAATACACACTGGTCTAACTTGGCAATACAAACAAGACTCTTATCTGTGTTATTTTAGTTATTTACCTGAAATTATAATCCGCATTTTTCGTTTATTTTAGTATATAACTGATATTTTAAACATATTTTTAAAACGCTAAATATACAACATATTTTCTCACCACACAATACTGCAATAAGCTGTGATAACCGACGAAGAATTTATTTTTCATTATGACTATTAATAATTGTTATTATTATTATTATTATTATTAATATTATTATTATAAGTAGTATCAAAGAATGTGTAGATTAACACCTAACTGTATTATTACGCAATACACATAAGATTTCTAACTCACCTAAATTAACATATTGCAGCCGTCTATGATCTACGGCGGTGAAATTTGAATTATGTAGACTGGTCGTCAAGGAGCGATGGTTTGATGGTTTACGGGACATTTCAAGTTGATCGGGAGAGGATATTGGGTAGCCTGTTCCATGTATAGCCGGAGAGGAAATCATCGTGGTTAAAGGTTTTATCATTGGTATGGATGTCTGGGTGGCTGATATCAACTGACTGGACGGGTGGATACACATGGGGCAGTTGTTTGTATATAGCCCTATAAGATCAGCTGGTGTTCGAGGAAAACACCTAGCTAACGAGGCATGGTGTTCAGCGAGGCTGTGTCGGTGAATATGTGATGTTTCCAGGTGGTCATTCCGCCCGTGATGAGGCTGAGCTAGATGCGGCCGAGTAACCACAGCCCTCTCACTCACCCGTTCAACGACTCTCCCTAGAATCCTTTCCTCTAAAGCTTTCGAGTCACTATCGTCCCTTGGCTTTTTTAAAATTAATGAGTCCACGAGAAATGATCTCGACATGATAAATGATCTCCTGTAATCCTATTAGAAACAAACAAATAGTCCAACAACGCACTTATTTTTTTCAACAAGTAATAAACATTTCAACATTCAGTAAAACAATATTTCCGAATGCCACTGTCCAATATTATATACGGATCAATCTGTTTCCGCACTGATACAACTTCACACTGTGGAGATGTGGCTCTTTTGATGTGACCATGTGATTCTCCATGTCCAGACGATTATCAGTATTTATAGCCCGGCACTTCTATTGTTCCACCCAGATCCCGAAGACCTCTGGTAATTGGGTGTAGAGCTTTTTTCACGACTCCGGCCCGCCTGGTTTCCGCCTCCCGGCTCACGTATCGACCAGTCGGCGTGGAGTCCCTCGGCCGATTCCAGTCAGCGTATCGATCTGTACATACAACACTGCATCCATTGGACCAGTCGTCATCTCATACATTACCCTCCGAATTAGCCACACGTTGATTTAAACCGAACAAGAGACGAATATTTTCATTAAATACTGTCATTCTGAATAAACAATTAATCTCGAGTTTATTTTGTTATTAATTAAGGACAATAATAGCTGTCTTTGACGGTCTTATATTTTCATACCTGTTCAGAGACGAGTCCACCTTACAGCCGACTGACGTCATATTGTGTTTATTCAGATGGTTGTCGTAAGAGTAGAAGTGCGAAGCTGGCACGTGGCCACTAGCATAATCGCTGACAATTTATTAAAAAATCTTACATCATTTTTTTAAAAGAGAAATATTTTCAGGTATATATAAAAATAAAATGAAACAAAAATAAAAACTGTGTCAAATTTAGGAAACTAAATAGCTATTATATATCGTTACTGTTAGTTCATTGTGGTATTTAAAATGGTTGTTATCATTTCGCTTATTAATAGTCCATATGACATGACAGCCATATTACATATGGTCGCATGGAATAACCTTGACGGGACAGGGGCCACTTTCAGAAAATACCGTACGACAAAAAATATCACAAGATAAAATTTTGTCAAGTTAAACTATAGGTGTAAAAAAAATCGTACGAGATTTTTTCTGTCGTACGACATTTTGTGAAAGTGGCCCGTGGATCTCCTATTTACAACTGACAGATGAAAAGTGCACGAGTGTCTGCTTACACAAAACTCTTCGCACTTCAAGAATTATTTTGATGTGGCAAATTTTAGCATAATACATATATTCAATCTATATATAAACTGTAACACATGGCAACGATATCAAGTATATCTGATTATCTGTCTGTTTTTAATTATCATTATATGGCAGTGGAATTAATCTATGGCAATATATCGGTAGCAATTAAGCTATGAATCCCCAAAGACACCAAGACATGTGCATAACCAGTGGAAACGATTAGAACCATCCAATGGAATGATTTGTAGGTTTAAGACACCTTACGTATGCCTATATATGATAATTAAGACACATCAATTATGCTCAAACTCATATTCACATGGCTTTTAAATAAATATTTAAATAAATTAGGTAATATCTATGCGAGTATAATAATGAACATCCTTTTAAATACTAATAACATATATATACCTGAGTTTAGTGATTTATTTCTATGATATATAGAGTTGCCAGTATTTGGTGACGGGGCTGTTGAATTTGAACAGGAAAAAAGCTCAATTAATGTCAGAAAGTGCACTGGTTTCCCTAAAAGATTACAATTTTTGCTGATATATTTTAATATTTTTAATCAGCAAAACGATTTCGAGCTAAGTTGGTAATAAATCCTATTTTAATTTTTGCTACTTATTATAAGTGAAAACCATTGAATACGAACTAAGTATATTTATTCACCATAATATATATACAAAGCATTAAAGCACTACACATTATAAGTAGAATGACGGGAACAGAGCACAAAGAGGGCTTGTTCTATTCCAAAATAGTATATTATTATGTACAATTTCTTCAGTTGTAAATATAAACAAGATGAATTATTGATACTGTTGTTTGCCCGTATAATAATACATGGTAGCGAGTATTTATAGTATTGGTAATTTTTAATTAAATGAGAAGTGGCCAGGATGAATTGAAGTAAGTAAACTTTTAATCTTGATTTGAAAAGTGATATTGATTCAATAACTCGAGTAGGTATTGGTAATTTGTTCCATTCCCTGGGAATCAAAGTTATTAATTGGTATTCGTGTTTCTGTGCAGCTCAAATTGATTGTATACTGTGTCAGCTGATGTATATTTCTTATAGATGGAAACTTAGACTTAAATTGTCTGAGTGAGGCTGTTATTGATGTCGCTCAACCAAATAGCTGTTCCTTTGGTTATGTTGGACTGTTATAACAAATTATATTAATAATTTATTATTTCCCTAAAAAAACAGCTTGTTTCGCAATTTTTTCCTAGACCGTATTGTTTATATCTCTCAAATGTCAAATGAGGATTTTTTTTATTACGATTTCATTCTAAATGTTTCCGAGTTAAAAGTTCTATGGCGATTCGTCTTTTTTGAGTATATAGGGATCAATATAGCGTCTGTATTTTGAAAGAAACCTTATTGAAAAATTAAAAATGCACAATCATAAAGACATGCAATGTGATATAGAAATTGCCAAAAATCAACATTCATTCGCACAAAATTAAAGATGTCTTTATTCTACAGACAATGTATGCTGTCAACTTAAAGCAAAGAACGTACATTACAGAAGTGCTTACCTACGTTTCCCTCAATTTTTAAATTCCATTTAGTAATTTTATGATTATATTTATATTCTCTGAAAACACATCAAATAATTCATGTTAAATCTTATGTGTGTTTGCCGTGGAATGTTTACACGAGTCTTCTTCATATTGGCGTCTTAATTAGGACTGGCCAATTCAACCTCCAAACTATGTATACATATCCCTGAGAGTATATCTAGAACATGAGATCATTCATCGGTTATAACCTATCGGCACCCCTGTGCCAGTGTCATCACTTTTTACAAATATACAAATCCCGAATGATAGCTCATCACGTGGCAGAAATTTTGTTTTATACAATAAAGCTAACGCCCTTCCGTTGAGTCCACTTTCTTCATAGTCTTCGATCATTTTATATTAGAACAAAAAGTCTGTTAAACGTTAGATTGATATACTTATGTTAAAGGCCATCCGTGTTGGACCACTATCCCCAAAGTAGCCTATAGCTTATAGATTTTCGACAGCTTAAGGTATACATGGGTATAAACTTTCAAAAATGTCAAACCTCCACAATGCCTTATATATATAAGTTTTTAAATGACCCTTTAATACATAACTTATCATCGCATCCCGCAGTCCTTATTATGCATTGAAAATCTCGACTTTATTTATTAATACATGGACCCATTATTAAAATGGTTTAAAGAAACTACGAATTAATACAGGCACAGTAGTTGATCACCTTTTCTGTGGAATAATATATCCAGGTATTCATTTTAATGCGGCGCAAGTGTCAGACCCAAACTGCAAGAAGACAACATAGCACTTCGGAAAATAACTTGTATATAGCTGCTTATATTATGAGGATTTTTTTCCTATCTGCTGATAAATATTCTGGATATTTGTTCTGGGATAAAGATTCTGGAACTTCTTGAGCAAAGAAACCATATGATGAGATGGAAACACGTTGTATAGCCCTGTCACCAGCCATGGTCAGATTCAAGCTGCAATCCACAGCTGTGATTTACACGAATTGAGCTGTATCAGTAAACCGTGCGGTGGGCATTGTCACCCTGAACTCTCCGTAATGCTCTATTTTAGATTAGCGATTCCATTTTATTGGATTGGGATTTTTATCAACCTAGTGAAAGTCTTTGAAATAGTGCACTCGCCGTAAAAATGTTTCCTCTGTAATAAGTAGGAGCTTTATTAAAAAACGATGAATATCAAAGCGCTTTGTGACGCTTCATTGATCGTATAAGGACAAGTCTACACTCTTATACCATTTAAATTGACAGATTACATTGAGCATTTCCCATATCCCCAAGTGGCCCCTATAACCCAGCGGGCACACAATCCTTCCAGTAATTATAACTTCATATACGGCTTATTTGTTTGAGCAGAACCAATGTCTGAGAGGGTCAAGCCCTCAGAAAGTAGCAGGCGAGAGTCTGAGAGAGTTTACAATAGCTGCGTCATGTTAACATGTCCACGGCCATTTCATCTTATACCTACCTTATTATTCAGTATTGGAGGGGAGAAAAGCATATGTTCTGCCCTAGTAATTAGTCGACTTGACGGGCGACATGTCGGGCAATGGTCTCCTACTTCTTCCGCGGTGACCAACGCCTCTTCCAGTGACTGGCCGCAGCTGGACTCGATGGACGCCTTTAACATGAAGTTGTGGAAAGTGTTCGTTTGTCCAGTTAGTGGTCATTAGCTATACCGCCATTGTGTTCGACTGTAATTACATATAACTCTTCAATCATGTATTTTTCTGTAAGTTCCTATTGAAATGGCCATCGATGAAATCCGGACAAAGCGTCCAAAGTCCGTTTGTGTGTCCTGGCCGTCGTTCAACCAATGTCAAAAGCTGAGAAATAGGCATATAATATATAAACGCGTGTCAGCGGACAGGAGCTACACCAATTCTAAGGAAGAAGGAATTGAAAAAGCGGGGAAAAATAGGAAATTAAGGAATAAAAGATTTCAGATTGATTTTAGGAGTTTGACGAAGAAGCATTCATCATACGGTTGTCCCGATTAATTGCATTTTCCTTCCGTGTTTGTGCACCGTCCTGTAAAAACAGAGGAATTATAAGAACACGTATAGACAATCATGTGTTGAATGGATGGTGGGGTTCATGGGCTATAAGTGCTCTTTACAGCGCAGTGTTTGTTCAAACCATTACTGGACAAACAATCTGACCTTCTCCAGACTCCTATCCTTAAACTCTCTTCTAACTTTTTCTTTGATAATAAGAGGCTGGACACAAAATATACAGAGATTTGATTCTTCTCACGAGCTTCAATTTCATATGCCATTATTCTTTGGACGTTTCTTTGTTATTCGACATTTTCTAATGTTATGCGCTATACATGTCCCTGGTCCGGGATTGAATTGTTGCCAACAATTGGTGAAAAGGGGCCGAGGAGTAAGATTTTGTTCAATTGTGGTTGTATTTTGTGTTTTTGTTCCGCTGTATTGTCCGCAGAATAGTCATTGATGACATAGAGAACATGAACCTTGTTTATGGAGTCGGTTGTAAAACGGTCAAAACGCATGTTTGACGATATGACGTTAGAATTAAGCCGTGATTATGGCGTGTACATTCTGTCAATTATTGCGCGCTATTCTTCATACAGCTCAATTCTCAATGAAATGGCAAAATGATGCCTTTACTTCAAATATAACGTGACAGTTTTTGCGTAAGTAATATGTATGGCCTAACTTATGGGAAAAAGGGATTATCAAAAGCAAACCGAAGCTTACAAAATAGGATCATACGAATTATAAATAATGATATGATACATTTTCGGACCTTTTAATGTCATAAAAATGATACAGAAATAAATACAACACAATGAATTTGTCTAGTAACACAGTACATACGTCACAAAAAACACACCTATATACACAATTATTAAGGCACAAAAAAATCCACTTTTCACAATAAATATACACTCATCACAGTACACATGTCACAATAAATAGACGTTGCACAGTGCATAAGTCACAATAAATACACTCATCATAATGTACAAGCCACAATAAAGACACTTAACTCAATACACAAGTCAAAACGAATTCACTTTACACAATGTACACGTCAGAGCAAATACACTTTTCAAAATACATGCGTCACAATAAATGTACTCACCACAATGCATAAGTCACCATCATACACTTAACACAATGGAAGAGTCACAATCATACACTTAACACAATGGAAGAGTCACAATCATACACACAGCACAATGGAAGAGTCACAATCATACACACAGCACAATGGAAGAGTCACAATCATACACACAGCACAAAACAAATTCACTTAACACCATGCACAAGTCACAATAATTTCCATAAATAAATCAGACTGTACAAAATAGTTACGTTTGTCAAGTATAAGATCGTAAAACGGCAATTGAAAATTAGACCGAAAATTGTCGACCAGCATATGATTTAAGTGTAGTATTAATGTATATTTTTAATTGAACAATATCGTGAAAAGTTCATTATAAACTGGAAAAGGTAGAAAGCCAAGTAGGTATCCATACCAAGTCAGTGGTCGATCGGGGCTATAGGTAAAGAAGAGAAATAGGCTTGTATTTGGAGAATTCATCCCCTGACTATATACTATATATAAATTGTTCAAGCACTTTACGTATTTGTATCTAAAAACAAACACGTGAGATAGCATGTTTGATAACTGCATTAGCACCATGCATCCGCTCCTGTATCGTTCACTTTACTCAAATCTAACAATCAATTTTGTTTAATTTAAACCTATTGTCTCAGTGTGAAAATAAACGTTGGCATTAATAGGATAGGAAAGATTAATTAGAAATGTGTCATATTGCTGTTCACCACTGACCAATCAAACCACTTCAATAAACTACTATTTTCCCACATTAGTCTTGCGGAGTGGGGTAAAACTGGGTCTTTGTACCGGGTTTCCCAGACCGTATAGGAGGCATTTGACAGAACAACATGAGATCAACAGGTCATTGGATGTGAACAATTCTCTCTGATACATTGTAAAGAGTGAGCAGAACTGTAATGTCTCGGAACTCTTTTCACAAAGCTGTCATACACGTCACAACACAACACGGTCCTTCCTCACTCTATTAAAGTTAAATACATGCTGAATAGCATAGAAAGTGAATAAATGAGAAATGTCGCTGAGGCTGTACTTCTAAGATTTCTGTATAGCTAATTCTTATAATGTGCATTGTTCCTTGGTTTGGCGTTTATACTAGATAGCCAGTACTCCCAAGTGGATGTTGATATGTTCACAGCTTCAACTGAAACGAAGATTTGAACAGTTTTTTGTGACCAATGTAATAATCTAACATTATAAACTAACGTGACAACATCGCAAAAGTACAAGCAACCCATGGTCAGATAAAGAAACAAATAAAGCACAGGGTAGATACTGTTTTTTCCTATCCTTCCTTTCTTTTTTATTCTTAATCATAACTTTATCTATTCCCTTAATTATTTGAAACCGCAAACGCTGAACATACACATATCTATATAGCTTTTACTTTATTATAAACAAATTCCTCCAAGTGTTCAAAATGGTTTACTCCATTTCATTTCATGTTTATTCACCATTGATACTATTTACAAAAGTAGATACGGCAATGTATATGACGTAACATTGCTGTGCAGACAAGGTATTATTTAATGTCAACTTTAGTGTCAAGGATAGACCGAACAATCAAATCGGTTGTTCAGGGAGGGGGGAGACCGAGCAGTCAAATCGGTATTTTCATATTGTCCAGGGAGAGAGAGACAGAACAAGCAAATCCTATATTTTTATATTGTCCAGGGAGCGGAGATGGAACAAGCAAATCCTGTATTTCCATATTGTCCATGGGGAGAGAGACAGAACTGTCAAATCCTGTATTTTCATATTGTTCAAGGGGAGAGAGACAGAACTGTCAAATCGGTATTTTCATATTGTCACGGGAGAGAGAGACAGAACAAGCCAATCCTTTATTTTCATATTGTCCAGGGAGAGAGAAACAGAACAAACAAATCCTGTATTTTCATATTGTCCCTGGACAGAAAGACAGAACAAGCCAATCCTGTATTCTCATATTGTCCCGGGAGAGAGAGACAGAACAAGCCAATCCTGTATTTTCATATTGTCCAGGGAGAGAGGAACAGAACAAGCAAATCCTGTATTTTCATATTGTCTAGGGGGGGGAGACCGAACAATCAAAATCAGTCTTTTCATATTGTACAGGGAGAGCGAGAGAGACCGAACAAACAAATACTGTATTTCCATATTGTCCAGGGAGAGAGAGACAGAGCAAGCAAATCCTGTATTTTCATATTGTCCAGGGAGAGAGAGACAGAACAAGCAAATCCTGTATTTTCATATTGCCCAGGGAGAGAGACCGAACAATCAAAATATGCATTTTAATATTGTTTACGGAGGGAGAGACCAAACAATCAAAATCTGTATTTTCATATTGTTCAGAGGGAGGGAGACCAAACAATCAAAATCTGTCTTTTCATATTGCCCAGGGAGAGAGAGACAGAGCAAGTAAATCCTGTATTTTCATATTGTCCAGGGAGAGAGAGACAGAACAAGCAAATCCTGTATTTTCATATTGTCCAGGGAGATAGAGATCGAACAATCAAATCTTGTATTTTCATATAGTCCAGGAAGAGAGAGACAGAACAAACAATCCTGTATTTTAATATTGTCAAGGGAAGGAGAGACCGAACAATAAAAATATTTTTTTTTATATGATCCAGGGAGGGAGAGACCGAACAGTCAAACTCTGTATTTTCATATTGTCCAGAGAGAGAGACAGAACAAGCAAATCTTGTATTTTCATATTGCCCACGGAGAGAGAGACTGAACAATCAAAATATGTATTTTAATATTATTTAGGGAGGGAGAAACCGAGCACTCAAAGTGTGCATTTTCATATTGTCTAGAGAAGGAGAGACAGAACAATCAACAGTAATTCAGATCTATACATCGAACGTTTTCGTTATGCTGTGTGGAGAGGAATTTAGACAATTGTCAGGTTTAAAACCTTAAACTAATAAACGGATTCTAATTAACACCAGATTGCACAATTCTGTTATAAAATACTACAATTACCAAAACATGTGTTATACACGCATTCTTCTTCTTAAATTTTCTACTATGTGAGGTAATGGACACCTTGGACAGAAATTCTTAGCTTCTATGTCGTTATTTACAATATGGCCTTGTCAATGTGAAGTATTGATAAGTGTAACCGTGGGTTAATAGGAGCGGTGGGGTGGATTATTCGCGTCATATTGCAGACCATTGTATGTAACTGACCATGGTGTGGAGTTTTATTACAGTATAAAACGTCCTGGTTTAACAGACGGTGGGATATCAATCTAAATATGACATTAAGTGCCGGTTAACAATTCTATGTGGACCAGATACATGTTTGAGACAAATACAGTTTACTATAGTAAAATGAGATCCTGGGGGGAATTATGTGTGACAGACACAGATTCCTAGTCAAATTATATCCTAGGTGAAACTATGGGTCAGCCAGATACAGTTTACTAGTCAAATAATATCGTGGGGAAAATTATGGTGAGAAATGTACAGTTTACTAGTCAAATAATATCCTGGGTGAAACTATGGGTCAGCCAGATACAGTTTACTAGTCAATTGATATCCTGGGGAAAATTATTGTGAGAAATGTACAGTTTACTAGTCAAATGATATACTGGGGGAAATTATGTGTGACAGATACAGTTTACTAGTCAAATGATATACTGGGGGAAATTATGGGTCAGACAGATACAGTTTACCAGTCAAATGATATCCTGGGGAAAATTATGTGTGACAGATACAGTTTACCAGTCTGCCAGAAAGTATGGGTCAGACAGATACAGTTTACCAGTCAAATGATATACTGGGGGAAATTATGTGTGACAGATACAGTTTACCAGTCAAATGATATACTGGAGTGGAAATTACGTATAAAAGATACAGTTTACTAGTCAAATAATATCCTGGGTGAAACTATGGGTCAGGCAGATACAGTTTACTAGTCAAATGGTGGGAAAAATTATTGTGATAAATGTACAGTTTACTAGTAAAATACTATACTGGGGGATATTATGTGTGACAGATACAGTTTACTAGTCAAATTATATCCTGGGTGAAACTATGGGTCAGACAGATACAGTTTACTAGTCAAATGATATCCTGGGGAAAATTATTGTGAGAAATGTACAGTTTACTAGTCAAATGATATACTGGGTGAAATTATGTGTGACAGTTACAGTTTACTAGTCAAATTATATTCTTGCACAATAATGGGTTTTCCGCTAAAATTAGATGATTGAATAATAAAAAGTGAGACAGATACAGTTTTCTATTCAAACGATTCAAAATGAAACCAAT
Organism: Mopalia vespertina; assembly: GCA_030265115.1. Lineage (NCBI taxonomy): Eukaryota > Metazoa > Mollusca > Polyplacophora > Chitonida > Mopaliidae > Mopalia > Mopalia vespertina. The sequence goes on along the minus strand of JAQQZZ010111753.1, from coordinate 1,188 downwards.
CGTAATTCCAAACGTAACAATAATTTCGGGAAGATTTTGATCGACTCTTTTTTAAAAAAACGATGTTTCGCAAATCAGAAGACGGGTGTCACACCAGTTCAGATTATTAGGGTGTCGTCTGTTATCAGTATCTAAGGTATTCGATGATGGTATTCAGTTTATGTGTGGCCAGATCGATGGTAGGCATTTGTAATGTGCGCTGACCACATCTTAAAATCTCATCATAAAATCCCTTTCTGCCACGAAAACTTGGCACATTTATCGAAGGTTCTGTTTGCCATTTGTGTATAAAGTCTGACTTAACTACGGTCTAATTCTTATTATAATGGCTTTGACATGAGAATTTTAAAATCGGCGTGAAATCAAGGTGTGACTGGAATCTGATGAAGCTTCTAATCCTGCAGGTATCCACACTGCGGTCTACACGTGTTGGGGTTAGGCCGTGGACAGGCTCCGGTGTGCCCGTGTCATCCTGCCCCTTAACTACCTACAATGCAGCGCAACAGAACTGACAAGTAGCGTGAGTTTTAGCCACACCTTAGATTACAAGTCAATGGAAATTAGATTTACATCTTCAATAAAACACCAGCGTTTTATTGATCTCCATCTCCGCATAAATGGATCAGTCCACTTTAACAATGATCGGGTGAACGTGAGGTGTTGAATAGAGAAGAAGTGTCTAGGCCTACAAATAGACGAATGTCCTCTTCTGCTAGTCTGGTACGGTTTTGAAACTTTCCGCTTGGAAGTCACGATCGCTATTTCCCGCTCGTCCTCCTAACCGGAAGAAGTACTTGTCGTCTGTTAACTTCCTACTGTTCCCGCCATAGGATTATCTCCCTGTCAAATCTGCTTAAAGGTGTGATCGCGTGACCAGCTTACCGCAGGATCAAAATCTGCGGCAAAAAATCAACAGGATAATTGAATCATTTTGATATCAGCATGTTATGTTATCACTCTATTATTTGACCAGATTAACCAGTAATTTAAATTAATTACAAATTATAATTAAACACCAGTTCACCGTTCCTGCTATCAAAATAATGCCACGATAGTAGTAATAATCTTATCCACGAACCAGAATGTAACATGTTTGTATGTTGTTTCTGGTGTAATAATCTTATCCACGAACCAGAATGTAACATGTTTGTATGTTGTTTCTGGTGTAATAATCTTATCCACGAACCA
>JAQQZZ010111742.1:0-15353 GCA_030265115.1 Mopalia vespertina | reverse complement strand
CGTGATCACACTAACGGTAGGCTAATAGCGGACACCCCATTTTTCATACGACAACGATATAACGAACACTTATCCTCAAATCATCCCCACACCCTGCCTCCAAGTAGCTGTATTACAGTACAATACATCAAAATGTACAAAGTTATATATGTTGCGTTATCGTTGATTAGTTTATCAAACCTCTCCAAAAACGGATTTATTTATATATATAGGGGCAAATGTCCATAGGGGCAAATGTCTGTGCACCGTCTTTACCCCACCCAATCGGAGAGGAGCTTCCATTACACATGTATAAGATGCGGTCTAAACACAGGATGACAGGTAGGCTATATATGTAGATATATTCGCACGAGCTTAGTCTAACTAGTAAACTGTTGATTAGCGAAGATGAAGACATCTGTATGGGGATACCCTAATTTGCATAAATCGAATGGCTGCTAAATTTCTCGAGTACCGTATGTCATTTACTGAGATTATTGTATCTCTGGTGACGGAGGAGAGCGGATGGAATACCATGTGTTGAGCTACCCTTCAGAGCTCAAGGCAATAAAAGCGCATAGTGCTCAGCGAATCTTACATTCGAGTGATGTCATGTTACGCCAAAGGGGATTAGTTGACAATAAGTTACACAGATATCTATTCATATCCATTTTGCTCCACATACATGTAATTTTTGCCTGGAATCAATTGATCAAGTTTTATCTCTAAAGTACTCCTCAGGAGTCGGGAGTTTGCCTACATCGTCGGCGGTAGGCTGTAGCAACCAGACGGGGCGGAATGAACGAACACTGTATAGGTTTGGCTAAAGAGGCTTAAGGATACTCTAACTCCCCCAGTAGTATAGAGAGGGCAACTCGGTTAGCATTTGCTATTACATAATAAGGAAGGGTTGTGCGTTATCAAGTACTCACTGTTTATTAAATAAATATTTATGTAGTAATATTTTATTACATAAAAATAAGAAATGTACGTTATTATGTACTTATTCCGGCTCCTTATTAATTGCTAAGTAGGAGTTGTGTGTTATTTAGTACTAAGGAGTGGCTGGTCAGTGTTCGTGATGTCACCGTGCTGAAACGTAGGCATTGTCAGTCGATAGAGCCTCATTTATAAACCTGAAATTCCCGTGGATAAAGCTTTAGACGACCGGAGTTTATTTAATTTTTCATTAAAGATGAAAGTTGTTCATCTACCTGGTTTGATGCCTGGTTGAGAAGTGCGATGTTTACTTTATTATAAGTTTATAAACTAGAGCTTTATTGCCAGTAATTGCCTTGGTTCTAAGGTGGACGTGTTTACATAACCCTAAAGTATAGGCCTACGGATATATTAACATGTTAGCTTTTTCACAGAACAGCGCGTCCGGCGGATTTCCGCTCTTTTTCTGGACATCTATTGATTATAGATCAAGCGAAACGAGCAGCCAGCTATAATCATTAACCAATCCCCTTTAATCTTAATCCAACTTTATATTTTTCCCCACAGTATTTTGAATCAAGGTTCTAGACCGGTAGCGACCGAAAAGTGAACTCTCGATTCAGATCTTTTTAGGTGAATATATCATTCTGGGTTATGATTCTTTGTAATTTTGTTGCGTTAAGAAATTTCCTGAATGCGAAGGGTTTACATAAACATCAATATTTTTCAAGAAAAATAACGTTGCCCTCCCATAAAAATTAGCTTCTCTCCATGACCATACACGATACACGGCTAATACATGGCGAGTCCTTAGAGTGTTTGAATTATCTCCCTTGTACTATACACTCGTCTCAACACCCGTCAAACACATCTTATTCTCATCCACGGGTAAACATGTTAATGTTGATGATAAAAGTAGAAGTAAAACATAAAAACATTATAGACTTTTGATACCAAAATTTTATTTTATAATTTAAAATTCTTTTTTTACAAAACTGGTATAACGTATCTGTTTATACAAAATAACTATGTACATTAAAATAATATATCAAATACAATAATTATTTAAAGCTAATTATCATGGCAATTTTGCTATGATGAACTATAGAGATTTGGCGCCCAAAGCGATACTTAACTAAATAAACAGAATTTTGTATCAAAGCATAACGTCTTTCTGATTAAAATCAAAATTTAAATTGCTACCCAGTATTGCGTGCGGAGGATGTAGATCTGACAAAACCCAACACCAGATGGCGCTGACTGGCTAACCAATGGCCGAACGGCTTAACTAGTTAAGCTTTAAGTTCAGTTAAAATTATGGATTATGGAAAATTAAGTACGGTGTGATATAAGATTTTCGATGCTACACAAAATTCAGGGGAGGTAATCCAGATCTCAGCTCATTTATTCAGATCGAGAATACGTTGTCAGAAAACTGTTTATCTCTACATCGACGATGGAAGCTAGGTAAATTGATTCATTCACCGTCGTACAAAAGAAATTACCTGGCCATTTGGCTGGTATATATTCTAATGAAAACATTGTTTTCCACACAAATAGCGAAAACGACGCGCATTTCAGAAAAAAAAAATCAATTTCTGCATCAATGAAAGAATCTCGCATTTCTGAGGGGAATTCAGAAATCGATTGTCTACCACTCAGCCTATTCGTTTTATGAGGACTGACTTCCAAAAATAGAATTAAAAAATGGTTGGGATTACAAAACGGGATTCATCTGAATGAAATTAGCTGAAAATAAATCACACAGGCATTATACTGCAATCCATGCATTGTGTGTGACAGGATTATTTTCATTCAGCTGGCTTATGTGGAATCTTTCTGTGTCACATGCTACAGGTTTCTCATTAACTTGCTGCGAAAGTCAAAATAATGCACTGTTTGAGAGAAGAGAATTTGTCATTTATTTAACCCCCCCCTCCCTCCTCGCAAGATTTACAAAATAATAATAGTTGTCTTTTTTAAAATTTGATTTAATTCTATGTCATTTATTGGCATCAGGAACTGCTAGAAAAACAAAAAAAAAGTTAATTGTGCAACACGGTCCGTCCAACTAAAGACATGACTTGCCTTTATTCAATTTTAGTGAGCGGTTCATTAAATGGTCATCAACAAAAAACAAATTAATACAAAAAATGACTCATTTTGTTGTAGGATTAAGTCAGATCTAATGCAACCACACAACACCAGGTATAAAATTTTAACCTGTATTTAATATTGATTTGCAGCTATGAATATAACATGTACAAATACTAAATTCTGAGTGTATAGAGCAGACTAGAAAGATCGACGCTCACCTAGCCAAATTATACGATGCGTCCAAACTTTGATGAAACTATGCAACTTTATAAAGTAAGACACCAAGTTCGTCAAATCCGTCTTAGCCTAAGTTTATCTAAATGGCCATAACAAGTATTATTGGGAGTGATTGTGTCGCCAAGGAAATTAATATCAACTTTTGCTTAAATCATTTCGTGGATCAATAATTTGACCCTCTTCTGTACATAGCTGTTAGCTGCATGGAGTTGGTTTGAATGTCTCTGACGAACAGTTCGGAGTGTTTCCATGGTATTTAAGGTAGATTTTAAATTATTTTCTGGATTGGCCGCGGTCTACTAATCAGAGATTCCAGTATTATATCAATTTGGATTTGTGAATTTGAGGTTGACCTCAATTAACATGGTGACCCATTCTTAAGGAGTTGTGTTGCTACGGTAGTGAGCTTTGTGGAAGAGAATCCACGGATGAATGGGTGTCAGTGCTTTCTGTCAATGTTTCCCGTCAGGTCTAAACTTCACAGCAGTTCTGAAGTCTTCAAAAAGTTATCTGTTTGGATGTATTAAGATTTATCACCTCCCGCGTTTATTGGCGCGACAGGGATGGAGTCTGTCGACACAGTGACGGGTGGTGGAGTGACTGTTGCAGCGGCTGCTTGACGGCCAAACCAACTATTGAACGGATTAAAAGCCCTTCTGTCATCGAAAAAAGAACTCCTGTCATTAAAATTCCTGCCATCGTAACCCAAGCTTCGTGCCCAGCTGCCGCCCCATGAGTCAGGTCGTGCCACACGTGCCGGGCTGTCCCAGTGCCCCCAGTGATGGCCTTCGTCACTCTCATGGCTGGAATGGTGGCCCCAACTGTCGTGTCCGCCTGACCAATGTCCTGAATGCCCCCAAGAGCCCCGGTGACCGTGATCGTCATACTGCCTGGCGCTAGAACGAAATGGCGTTTGTCTGGAGTCGCTGAACCCCCAAGGCCAGCTGGACGACCTACTCTGGGACAAACCCCAGCTACTTTCACGTAAAGCATCTCTGCTTATTCCACTGTCGAAACTGTCATCTCCCCAAATGCCGCTACGGTCAAGCTGTTCTGCGGGGAGTTGAGGTGCTCGCAGGCTTAGGAAATCTGGGTAACTACTATCAGTCAAACTGTCGTCCCAGCGACGCCCGAAGAAAGGTGACCAGGAGGATCGGCGAGAAGAACCCCACAGCCAAGGGTTGGGATTTGGATTCCAGGAGTTCCAGCCCCAGGGAGAAGGGTACTGGGGTCGCTGTAAAGGAAACCCAAATGACGACCTAGGGAAGAAAGGGGAAGGTGAGAATGGAGGCGTCGCAAACCCTGGGTAAAATGATGGTGGGAAAGCTCTTCGCCGAAGAAACCACGGGGTAAAGTCATTTGGACTGTCATCCAGGTTGAATCTCCGGTCACCGGGAAAGAGCGATCTATCGTCTCCGTCTGAGGAACTGCTATCTGGAATGATTCCTTTATCGTCGTGTCCCGATCCGGGTCCACTCATGGGACCTCTACGTCCGAATGGGCCACCTCCGCTTCCCATCGGCATTCTAGGGCCCAGCGAGGGTCGGCCACCCATAGGCCCGCGACCGGATCCAATGCCACTACCTCCCATAGAACCACGCCCGGATCCGATGCCACTGCCTCCCATAGGTACACGGCCCCCCATAGGCCCGCGACCCGATCCACTGCCACTTCCTGCCATCCCACTGCTACCTCCCATGGGGGGCCTACTCCTCATTGAGGGCCTTGGGGTGTTGTCGCTCGACCCATGGTGACCATGATGGCCCCCGCTGCTTTCTCTACTATCAAACGACTCACTGGCATCGATTAGACCATAGGCTGAAATAAGAATAAAAAAATCCATTATTTATGTTGAATGTAGATAACAAACGTAGATTGCATACTAAACCATGCGATCCATCAACATTTATAATCGATTGCATGTCGCTTTATTAAAATAAAAGCAGAGAAAAAGGGTATAAGAGAAATTTTAAAGCTAAATATTTCCATCGCAATTCAAGTCTTAGCTTGGAACAACTCGGATTTTTTATTTTTATTTATAATATTTTTCGATTTAAGCGAGTTTCTATCTCCCTTAAAAGTATCTCACACCATCGAGGCCATTTTTTAACCATCTAGTTTTTCGAGACAGACAGGGCACTTTAGGATAAACCAGTGCCATTACTGTCTTACCAGGAAGTCACGAGGGGGCTTTACTTTTACAAAAAAAACCCCCAAAAAACAGGTGCTTAAAAATTTGAAAATGTGTAATGTAGGTCAACAGAAAATGGATTTTTTTATTCATTTAAGAATGATTAAACTTGTTAGTGTCTTTATAATTTGTTTGATTGGGGTGATTCTGGTATCTTTAAAAAGGGACTAACATTGATATACAGCTGAATGACATCATATCATAGTCTCAGTGCATTTATACAGCTGTAATTTGTCTGGCTACGACCGCACAATTTACGCCGTTTTAGCCAATATCACTACATTAAAATTGTCCTGGTTTATGACCAAGCGGACTACACGCAAGTCATGGAGGTAAGACGGTTTTCGGTTTTAATCAAATGGTTCGAGGCTGACTTCTGACCCTGTATAAAGCATGTCTGAACAACCTCGGTCATTTCCGCACCGTTAATAATCTCTGATGGAGAGCTTCATTTAAGGGGAGGAAACTCGCATGGATTTACTTTCATCATATGACTGAGTTATCCACGTGATTATTGTTTACGTCTGAAGGCTATTCTAGTGTTGATATGATGACGTCATTGGAGCTACACTATTATTAAAATACTTACAGCGGACGAAGTTGAATTATTTACAAGTCATACATAAAAAGGAACAGTGTTTTGTTTAAATGTGATATCGCGGGAATTTTTTTATGTGGTTTCCTTTCGGATTTCCACCAAACACAGGCAATCCACAGTCGTCATTTAAATGTCCTGAGTCCGCTGTAATCACAAATCAAACAAAGATACAGGATAAGCCTACACCTGAGACTATTACTCGAACGTCCTCGAATTTACTGCGCATATCGGACTTCAAACGATCGTCGCCATGACATGCATTTTATTGAAATCAACGGACAGGTAATGTTCTCCCAAACTTGCTTATTCTAAAGCCATCTGAAATCCGCAACGTTTATTTTAAGTGCGTGAATAGTGGTCACACGCCGGTAAACAGGTTCCCGGTGAACAGAATGCACGGTTTTGATGCATATTCATACATCTATCACGGCCGAGTGCATTGATGATATCACGAACAACCAGAATCACGCGAGGTTTGGCTGATTGCTTACACAGTAGTATGGAATAGATCCACAACTGTAACCTTCTGTAAAAGCTTAAAATGGACTCGTCAAATACAACTGGACTGTGTCATTTTGTACACGTAGTTACACTTTCTAAACTCACGATCTGTTTCAAAATTCATTAAAAAAATCTTCAAAATGACACGAATCAAGCTGTTCTAATAAGTACGCGGCCTCTTACATTACTAGCGTGTGCGTGACATATTGAACGTTTGTTTCATTATATAAACTACATTGCGATGGTGGCGCGGTTAGTTTTTTACGCAGTATTCAACCAATTACGTTCTTTAAGGTGTGGGTAATTAAAATGATTGCGCGATCGTATGTCGATTTTTTGTTGTCTGCGGTCTTGATAATTATTTTCAGAAACCGTATAAGTTATTTGAAACGCAACTTTTGTTAAGATAAAAACGTGCCATTGAAATCCCGTTGTAATACTCATATGAAATGACACGTGCACATTTCACGCGGCATTGAAAGCTTATTTACTTTCAATCAACAATACACAATTTGATTATAGAAAACAATGTAGAGAATATATAGCATAAAATTTTTGTTCTCCGATTTGTCTGGGTCAATACGGTACTTGTTCCATAGGATGACTTCCGCTTCTTATAGGAAGTGTCGTTAAATATATACTTCATATTTTCGTTAAAAGCTTTGCATTTATAGGTATTAAAAACTTGTTAATTAATAGTTTAGTTAGAGATGGTCTTACAATTTTTAATAATGTTAGACATGTGGAGAACAAATTATCAACACGTATTAATTATTCTAAGAGCCTGGTCACCTGCCATTAATGGTTGTCTGAGAATTGTTACATATCTCAGGTGGACTCCGAAGAAACTGCAGCGATAGACTGTAACCAGGCTCAATAATTATATACATTCACGGTCACCTTAACAGCATGTCTCCTAGTTATTTGACATACAATTATCCTGAAATGATTTCCATGATTTTTAAAAGGTAATGTTATAGAGAGAGAATCGAAAAGTTCACCATATATAAGTCTGCAAGTGAGTTACCAACTTGACTCCAGTGCAATTGTAAAAGCTATCCACACACTCAAAAAACATGGGACTATAACGTTGTCTAATATTCAATAGAACGTCACAATATTCGCCATGCACCAAAAACAGTAAGTCTCTTCTTTTAATGGCAGTAAATTATCCTGAAATGATTTTGGTGAATATTAATTAAACGTCAATGTTATACGGAAAAGCTACCAAATCAGCTCTTATAAGATTATGAAAGCTAACACAATTTTTTAAAACGGCTGATTACAGGGTACCTATCCAGTCTCACTTCAATATTTTGTTGTCTCCCCCTTTCAGATAATTTCGCTGAAATGGCGATGAGGTAAACTCGTTCTAACGGACAAAGTCAAATTGTATTTCAAAATGTCATTATTTTTAAAAGGACCATCGTTTCATAATTTCAAGTTAATGTATGAATGCCACATTAATCACTTAAGATAAAATATATAAAAGTTATAAATGTATTTGACTTATTCTTTAATTTACCCCTAAATAAGGCAGGTTTCCCGTCTGGTTAGCCATGATTGAGATCTCTCAGTGTTTTCAAATGCCTCGCCATTTAGTTGCTAAAATCTTATCATGGAATAAGAAATCAATGCAATGCATCAAATGTGCACATAATCAACAGGCAGGCAAAAAAATCACATAAACTATCCGTGCTGGATAGGCATTAAAATATGTTTTAATTGTGTTAATAAACCATTATTGATTGGAACAAAATGTTTGTAGAAACCGCCGTTTGAAAACACAAAGTACAATTGAATTTAAAATTTACGCTTTATACCAATGTCACCGAGATTACCTAAACATTTATACCCACTCCTTGTAATAAACTGTAGAATAACAAGATAATCTGTGGAGTTTTACGGACAGTAAACCACTATGAAAACACACACTGGTTTTTCATCGCTACAAGTTCAATGCGTATAGAAAATAAACATTTAGAGGAGCCGAGAATACGGCTCGCGTGTATCGACTGGAGATTGCTGTTGCAGTGTAGCTTGTGTAATAAAATAAAATACAATACAAATTAAATGAAATAAAATTGAATTAAACAAAATTAAATTAAATTGAATTAAATTAAATTAAATTTATAGACTCTAGAGGCGTACTCACCAGCTATAATGCCAATAATGAATAACGTCATTAGCCATGCCTCCTTCATAGTAAATACAAGTTGGATATTGTTCTTCGTTAAAAATCCTCAAGATGTAATGGACGTTTATCAACAATGGGCAGAAGTTATTACAACCTTACAACTCAATACGGTTAAACTGCCTCCCTTTCACACGTTCTTCAGGTAACAAGGTGACTTGTATTCAACTAAAACTGACCACTTTTATATGGTATAAACTTTCAACAAGTAGATTACGTAGTTTAACTTCTGGATATAAATTATTTGAGATTTCCGTAGTGATTTTCGTGTGCTGATGTATTTTTAGCCCGCACATCGTGCTATAGGCACTAAGCGCTGTTCATCAAATACTTAACTGGCCAGACGGAAAATTCGAGCGAACGCAGCGGGAAATCAAAGTGAAAAATATTACAGATTTTTACCTATGTGGTTTTGACAGTGAGGTGAGGAGTCGACTAACACGGGTTCGTCACATTCTCCACGTGCTTGTTAACCTTTATTTTGCTAAACAATCTTAAGAGATTATTAAAGTAAAGCTGTTACGTAAATCCGTCAAAAAAAGAAAAACTACTGAAATTGACCACATGTCAGTCACGCCTGATACATATACACAGTGACCGCCAGTCCTTTGTTTAAGACAGAAATCTGAATCGAAATCAGTTATGACTGTACGATAATGTTTATGAAACATTCTTAGTATAATTTTGTTTCATATTAGTCTTTACTCCATACTGGTAGCAATTGCTCTTAGATTAAAACGGTGTTACGCAAAAGACTTAGATTGTTTGTTTGTTTGATTGGGGTTTAACGTCCGATTCAAGGGTATTTCATTTATATGACAACAAACTGTCCACTTCTAATCTTGCCTGTTATTAAAACGAAAATCGTGAAGAACCCTCGTATAAACCACCCACGCGATTGCCCAAGCCACATCGTGTGATTTACTCATTAACCCGAGGTCGACTACAGACTCGAACCCGTCACCACTAGGACTCGTAGGCGGACTGGCGACACATTGAACCACACCCGTGGGTTACACAGCTTTGTAAGACGATACCTGAAATGCAACAACTCATTGACAATTCCACCATATGCAGTTTTCTTTTAAATCGGCCCTCTGGCAAAGGGCAGTTTGTTTGAAGAGTAGCAATGCTGTCTGGAAAAAAATGAACTTTCCAACATTATGGAAACGCTTCACATCTTGGTTGAGCTAGTGTAAATTATTGTTGGAATCCACCGCCGTCATATAAGTGAAATACCCTTGAGCACGGTGTATAACATTAATCAATCAATCAATCAGTAAATCAATCAACCAATCAATCAATCAGCCAATCAATCAATCAATCAATCAATCAATCAATCAATCAATCAACCAACCAACCAACCAACCAACCAATCAATCAATCAATCAACCAACCAATCAATCAATCAATCAATCAATCAATCAATCAATCAATCAATCAGAGAATCAACCAATCAATCAATCAATCAATCATCAATTAATGAATCAATCAATTAATTAATCAATCAACCAAACAATCATCCAACCAGCCGACCGACCGACCGACCGAACAAACAAACAAACAAACAAACAAACAAACACACAAACAAACAAACAAACAAACAAACAAACAAACAAACAATCAACCAGTCGATCGAATAAGCGATCAATCAATTATTGAATCAATCAATTAATTAATTAATCAACCAAGCAATCATCCAACCAGCCGACCAACCGACCGACCGACAAACAAACAAACAAACAAACACACAAACAAATAATCAATCAGTCGATCGAATAAAAGATCTTGCAGTTGTGTTGTTGAAAAGTGTGTACTCAGCAATCAAACTGATAATAACTCCCCCTGGAGGAAGCACTGGTTGATGACACGTTCACACGGGATTATTGCACAGGGAACAAATTACCTATTTTCTTCATGTAATAGATTAGTTCATTTCACTGGAGGAAAAGATGGCCGTGTATTATACAACATCAGCAGCTTTTTGATTACGTCCTCCACACAACACGGTTACTTCCCCGATATTAACACAATGGGTTGTGGTATATAAGCGACGAGATTTCAACAGGGGCGATCAAGAGAGAAGTGACAGAATCATACATCTGTCTCTTTTATTGATGTTACTTTGCGTGTTATAGCTTAACTACGCTAGCACAATATATACATCTTCCTATTGCAAGGGTAAAAATGTGTAAGACGAGACTTCCACATTACTACCCTTCGCAGCAATTCGAGGCAAAAACGTGGCAAAAATGTTATTGGACCGTTGTAGAAACAAGCAGCCAATACGGGGGTTTCCAGTTACGACGTTACGACAACAGAGTGGCGTCCCTTTACGAAATGACGTTGCCACTTTATGGCACTGTAGGGCAGTCTGCCTATACTTTAACATTGCGTGTTGTTGGTTTTCAGCAAAATATAGATTAAAAATTGTAACTTTTGCAAAAAATATTATTTTAAGCTATGGGAAAAGGAAATGTATATGGTTTTATCAATGTTTACCTGTTAATTTGCAATATTCCCTATAACGCCCATGTTAAAAATCGTGGATTTGCCCTCCCTTGCCGTTAAGCGGTGACGGTATTTCGCAAAGGGACGTCACTCTGTTGTCGTAACGTCATAACCGGAAAACCCCGTATTGCTCTGGTATTTGTCAGTAACAAACAACAAATTTCCCATAAAATCTCCCTGTTGCAGGGGTTCAATGGTTCGTGTTTCTGACTACAGATTCCCCTTTGATGTACCCCTCATATGATCGAGTCTCTTGTTTCTCAGAGCAAATGTGCAACACAAAACCAATCTCATTTAGGTATGCCATAAAACCCCAATTAAACAAGCAAACAAGTTTAACTAATATCTGTTTGAATTTCTGTATGTTTTATTAGGGCTACTTCCAGTTGAAAGCGACCCCTGGTGTGTGGTTCCTGCGACTCAGAGAAGGGAGATCATCAGAAATCTATGAAATCTCCTCGTGAGTACAATGTATTTAAAGATCTGAGATATTGTGTTTATCCTTTACCAACATATCAAACTATCGATTTATCACCACAGTAGTCTTTCACCCATTGCGCTTGAATGCTGCCATATGAGTGAAATGAGCTAGAGCTTCCTGTTGCTCTGGTGATTTCAGAGCTTGGAGGCAACAGGAACCCCACTGGCATCTTGTGATTGTCTGTTGTAACTGATTGCTATATCGGTTTCCATTGTGTTGACATCCCTCGTATCAAAATGACTGGGGTTTTTTTTTGTCATTGTGTATATAGTACTATTTATTTTATACATGTTGAGAATTACATTAAAATATTACTACTACTTTAATTATAATAATAATACACTGTTAGAATAATAATTTAATTTGGAGTGGCAGGGGGCTGGAGGAAGCATCCAGTTGCTCTGGTTTTGATCCCCCCCCCCCTTCTCAACTCTCTAACAAAAAAGAGAAAAAATCTTGATTTTCGTTTCTTTGATACAGCCATGATTTCACGGACACACCTGATGGGTCGGCAGAAATAGAAGTGGCCATGCACAGCTTCAAAAGTAAAATCATCAAAGTAAAGGTGAGATTTAGAATTATTTTAATAATGTCATAGTTTATGTGGACGAGTTGTTTGTGCCAAAGGAGCATCTTGTGCTCTGAGGCTCTCCAATATAAAGAGTGAACTAGTCTGATTACCTGTGGGTCATTTGTCTATTTTCAAAGACTCAGACACACAGCGAGCATGCTGCCCTGGGTTAGTCATTAGCATGTAATCCTACTAATCATACTTCTATATACAATTCATGGGTTTGAGTCCGTCTTTTAACAATAGGTACCCTAAATCACCTAAAAATTTCGTCCATAAAATTACTACTTTGGAAGCTATTTTGAAGGCTTGGAAATTGTGTCTGAGAGTTAGATGATTGATTTCACAGTTAGAAAGCATCAAGATTTGTCCAAAAACATAAATTTGTCTGTTTACATGCTGTAATATTGTCACCACTAGCAAAAATGTAAGCATTGTTCATAAACGAAATTTTAGGTGATTTACAGTATTTATGTGTCCAGGTTTTCACATTAATGTGGCTCCAACTGTTTTTTAGATTGGGGTTACTTCACTCCTATGAGAGGGTGCTAGCCACTGGCTAATGGTTCAGACAACCAATAAGATATCACAAGATATAAAAACTTGGGTGCAACAAAAGTTCAGCTTCTTGTCATCCCTTGACTCTGTCCGATTAGTGTTCACTGTGTTTATTAATGATGCTGCTAAATGTACTTCAATCTACATATTAAATCTATTTAATACAGTTAAAAGTAATTACTATCCTTCTTTTTTTTAAAGTTTTTGTTTCTTTCATATATTCTATCTATACAATATTTACATCTTTGAACGTCTTTAAGTCACTTCTACAGATAACAATTACTAAACATCGGCTCATATATTTGGTGAAACTATGCCAGCAATTTAAACATAATTACATATGTGCAAAAAACATTTGACAGTATCTAAATATTTTGGAATTTTAATTACAATTCATATAATTCTCTATGGTTATAACATGTTAACACAGTTTATAACATTTCATGATACTGGGGATTGCCAGTGACAAAAAAGGGAGGTAATTTTGTCATCCATGAAACTGCCCGAGACACCTATGTCAAAGCCTAACAATATCATGTGATGAATATTCATATGACATGGTAGGCCTTGTGATTTGTGTCCTATGTGGTAACGAAGACCACTTGCCTCAAATCAAAGCCTACATGGTGTTATTATTTAATGGCATAGGGGGCTCTGACAGTCACAGTGAGGACAGATTTATCTCCCTTATCAGCCACTGGTGATCCTCATTATCAATATCATTTACAACATCATCATCAGTTCATGTAAAACAATACGGAATCTTACATATAATACAGTAGTAAATTGATTAGGGGTTCCCCGACTAATATCATTGTTAACCTATTTATAACTTCCCAACCACTGAAGATTCTCTTACATACCTAGGGTTCACTAGGTGCTTCATTTGTTGGTTTGATTGGGGTTTATTGTCGCATATAAAGCCTACATCACAGCCCACAACAATGGCTGAATGAAATATATATACGTGTTATTTAAGACCAAGCAGGGGACACATACATGTAGCATTGACCATTTACACTGCTAGAAATCACAACAGATTTGCCCATTAGCTCACACGGGGAAAAAACTGATAATTTATTGATATTTCTTACGAATATTTCATTTGTATGAAATCTATATACTCTAATATAATCACTGGCCACACCGACATAACAAGAACAGCATCTGGCTAATTAAAACATAGGCCTACTGCCCTACAGAGAAAGAGGGCACAACATGTTCCCAGCTAGTGTGGGTAGGGTTGGGGGTTACATATCAAAATGGGTCCACCGCTCAATATACCTCCATGCCTTGGTCCTCTGGTCACCCACATGCTGTATACATTCAGTATTGGTAACAATAGGAATACAGTTAATTTTTTTTCGATCTTTTTGATATACGATATATATATGTTATAACTTATTACATACACATTTATAGTTTTATGTAAAATGTATTTAAACAATTTATTACTTTCACACTGTACACATTCGTCACGAGTTATTATGTGTACTTTTTTTTTTCAATTTTCTTTCTAAGTTTAGAAATAAATCAACAGTGCATAAACAGGATATCTCATTCTCTTTCTGGGAACTAATTAATTACTCACTGAAATGACACATGAATTACTGTCTAAACCAACAGAAAAAACAAACATTTATTATAAGGAAATGTAGAGAAACGCTATGTCACATAGTATAAATAGAGAAACACTTGCAGTGTGAAGCAAACTCCTGATTGTTTGTTCGATTGATTGATTGTTTGTCGATTGATTGATTGATTGGTGTTAAGCATCTGACTCGAGGGTAATTTTACCTTTATAACAATGGATTGTGCATCACTTTCTATACTTATCATACAGTGGAAAACCAAGAGGAAACCTCGTAAAAAAAAAAAGGCCAGACGACTTTTGGTGGCTTTGTCAAACATAACTGTAAATGTAAATTTATAGCAAAAAAAATAATAAACTCATTTATATTCCATCCATGGGTAAATATCTGATGTGACCTCATTTAGTGATGTTATTGCTATACATGTACACGTCATTGCATGTTTGAAAATATGTCTACATCAGATATCTGATGTGACCTCAGTTAGTGATGTTATTGCTATACATGTCATTGTATGTTTGAAAATATGTCTACGTCAGATATCTGGTAAAGAAGAACGGAGAATTTATTAAAAGCTTGTTTAAGCAACTAAAAATGGGAAAATTAAAAAAAAACTCTTAATAGTATCTAAAAATATCTGTCCCAATTTAACAGATGATCCACAAAACAATTGGTTACACTATTTGACACTTTCAGCACTAAAAACTAAACAAACAGCACAGAACAAATACAATAAAGATAAACAAAACAGAGATAAACATCTCCAAGTAAGTGGCAAAAATCATGGCATTAATGACAATAAAAGTATTTGTTATATATGTGTATATATATATTTAAAAAAGAAATTCTATGAGGTTAAACAGCTTATAACAAAGTAATAACAACAGGTAGTAATTGTATATAA
>JAQQZZ010111731.1:0-13352 GCA_030265115.1 Mopalia vespertina | reverse complement strand
AAGGTATAATATGATCTGTGTTTGAGTCCCGTGTAAGTGGTTAATATTCCTAAGGTATAATATGATCTGTGTTTGAGCCCCGTGTAAGTGGTTAATATTCCTAAGGTATAATATGATCTGTGTTTGAGTCCCGTGTAAGTGGTTAATATTCCAGAGACTACACAGCCGGGAAGAACCGTTAGTCTATAGCACAGCCCTTCATTTCTGGTACATCAATATAGTCACATATATCGTACAATATTGCATGTGCATTATTTTGTATTAATGCGATATAGGCCCCTATACACACAGCTCACAATAAATAGTATTAAAACATTCAATGTTCAGTAATATCAAGAGATTAAAACAATAATCTATAATTGCCCTTTTAGACAATATAGTATTGCCAATGATTTAAACAATCGCAAACTCAGTTAATTGATTCTGGTCACCCGGTGCAGGTAAATTTGAGACAAGTGCGTGGGTGAATTCAGACACCAGTCTATTAAGGCTATTTGGGGTAGGCTGTTATATATCAATTGAAACCACCACGTCAGTTTGTCTTGTGTAATGAAGTTTACTCTGTTCTTGTCAGCAGACTAATCGGTTTTCTTTGTTTTTCTCATTATAACAGCGTCGTTAGGCCGTTAGAGGTATTTGTTTTCATTTCATGTCATGTTTTCACATAACAATCCTGAACACAATAAATAAGCGAATGTGGTGACCATACCAAATAATTTTATAAAAAAATATGTATATCAGTGAGATTTGAAGACAAAACGGGATTATGACATGAATAAATTACTATTACAACAATTACAACACTCTGTAGACATTGTATAGGTAGCATTTGGCACAAATCGATCTTAAGTCCTCAGTTGGCATGTGTGAAGACAGATCTATTGGCACAATTAAGGCATTGTTCCCATTGTGTCGTTACGCATTAAATAAGTTATTGATCGTTCATGCACATGCCAAATCTATACAGATTGTAATGGTTATATTCAACAACAAAAATGTCCATAACATACAATGTGTTTGGTTTATTAATATAACTTACCCCTTTCATGACATTGCCACATATACTCTGATCGGGATGAAGTTCTTCTGATCTGAAAAAATGTATGATTGTCCCAAAAGCTCCTGGGTGTCGGTCGAAAAAATACTCTTTGTTTTCACTATCCCAGCTCTCATCCGCGTGAAGTAGTGTTGCTAACAGAGCTAACCGTGTCCCGGGGAGGCGCTCCAGGGTACTCGTCCAAGTTTCATGTCTCTGCCCCCCAACGTTCAAAGTTATCCGTGTATCCGTTTGTCTTCTCTCAGCTATTGCTTCCATTGCTGTCTATTAGAAGCGAACCAAAACAACAATACACCGACGAACCATCATGTTTTGGTTTCCGAGAACAGAAATGTTTTCTTGTCGGTACAATCCTATACGACAGGACTCCTTGGGCTAATTGACTCTTGGGACGTTACTCCGCAACACTAAAATGTTCGACAGGTTCATTTTAAGAATTACACGTTACAGTTGCCAGTAACTGAATCTGCCAACGGCTACAACCTGCCTGTTCCTGGTAGGCAATCTTAACTGGCAACACGTCCCGTACAGTCCCGAGGAATGTTGTTCACTGCTATACCAGCATCCATGTCATGGTTGATTTCCCCTTAGAAACGTCCAACACACAAGTTAACGACAACCGATTTACCATTCGTCACATTAGCCAAGCGGGTGACAAAGACAGCTTCAGTGCGCTACTCTCTGCTTACAAGGAGCACTATAGTAACGCGATTACTTACAATCGATTGATTGCGGAGCCACGGCACGTTTTTAATTATTTAGATGTCATAACTGCTTTACTAATGCCCTGTTACAATGAAGTAACAGTCATGTCACTACGATCGGTCGTGAGTTAAACACAATCTCTACTGCATCCGAATTCCCAAGCATGAAATAAGCAGTCAAACAAGCCGCTAGTGTGTTGTTAATGACAGTCTAAGCATGGCAATCTATCAATTATTCAGATAATACTCAGTCCAGTACATGGTGTAAAATAGATGACATTTGACAAAACCTAAATGGTGTTGTAAATGTCTGTTATACGGCACTACACAGACTATCAATATCGGATGTGTTGATTTAAAATTCCATTGTACTAAAAATATAATTTAACCACTGGAAACGAAATTCTCGGTGTTGACAAATATGTTATAATATTGCTAACCCATTATTATTGTCTTTTGCTAGTCATAAAATGTTTATCAACTTTTGCTTCACGGAAGACACAATTCCCCGTGCTTATTAGAAAAAAAGACCCGAATTAGATTCTTAAACAGCATTTAACTGTTTATTTGCGCTCGCATCTCTAAGTTTAGTATTAACTGTTTTACAACGGCTGTATTTACATTTCTATTCAAGATATGAAATTATCCAGAAATTAACTCAATAGGATTTCCTTACATTTATATATCACCTGCGCCGATTACTGATTGGCTGAATATACCATACGCGCAGTTATACATCGTGAGCTTGGCTTTTTTTTTTTACCTTACTTCAGAGAAATGAAAAGAATTGCAGCGCACGGGTTTCAACATTCTGCTAGTTTTATTATTACTTTTTTTGTTTTTGAATTTTAACTTAACATACAAAACCTGAACGCATCGAAAACTTTTAATCGTTTTCCGTTAAATCCTATGCTGTTAACATGTAGTAAGTAACACAGATGACTTAATTTGTGGGCGGCCTGATCAATTGTAAAGAAAATAAGAACAGAAAGACAGGAGTAAAGGGGAAAATGCACCCCTAGTCCTAAAAATGCTTTGTTTATTTTATTGAAAACACAAGGGCGAAAATGAAGGATATGTCAAAATGTACTTTCTACAAGCGTCTTGATATACTGTTAGTTTACATTTTATCTACAGAAACCTATACTTAAGAAGTTATCATAGATATATATGTATATAAGTATGGTACTTCCAGGCACATGTTAACTATTCAACAAGGAAGATGTGACCATGTTATCCTCACAGAAAGGTTTTGTTCGAAATGTGAAGTTATCGCCGTTGAAGACGAATGTTATTTCATACTTATTTGTCATTTGTATCATCATCTTAGAATTAAGTGTTTATAAAGCGTGCCGTTTGGGGAACACCTTCTGTTTTTTAATTTGTCCTTCTATTCATTTCTCATTACATAAAACAGCTTCGTAACCTTGTATAGTATTTAGAGTTATACGATCTCAATTGTAGTCACTCTCGTATTCTTCACTCTTGAACATCTTTGTATTTGTTATACCAATATACTGTATGATTATACGTTAATAAACAGAAAACATTTTTTAAATAATCACGGGTGTAGTTTTTACGAGGTTTTCTTCCGGCTTCTCTCGTATTTTAGCAAGGAACATCCTGAAATGGACAATCCTTGAGTATTACAACGTTAAACCCCATTCAAACAAAGAAACAAGCAAAAAAACTGCCATTATTCATAAGTAAGGATAATTTCGAAAAAAACAAACCTCGCTTGACTGGGTATTATAGCATTTAGTATACTATTATCATGCATCATCAGAAAATAATGAAGTTAACATTCAAACTGCGATGCACCATCAAGAGAAAGCTGGTAAAACCATTTCACGGTGTCCAGAGTCATCGAAAATTCTTTTTTCATACCTATATAATGTAGCCAGAGACCCGAGTTGGAATCCCGTCGGAGGCAAGCAAAATTTTCTTTCTCTATACATTAAAAATATATAGTGTAGTCATGACTAGTACATTTCTTTTCGTATACGCTATATAGTGTCGTGTTTAAACATTGTGACAACTTAATATATTTGTAAAGAATGCAAGCTTGTCAAACATTATTATCGCTGTGCAAAATTGCTTTTTTTACTTCTTCAAAGTAGTTTGTAAATCAATATTGGGGATAAGATCAAAAACAACACGAGATGGATTAATTTAAACATGTTGTGCTCACCTTATAACGTACCGTTAGACATGTGATATGGCGTGAGAACTGTTACTTTAAACGATTCAAATCATTCGTTTATAATACTCTACCTCGTTTCGAAAATAATAATTCCCTTAGGGTAAACTTTTCGTGCTGAATTTGCGACTAGGGTCGTTTGCCAAGCGGTTGTGGCTGATCAGTTCTTTTGGATCAAAGCTTAAACCACGTTATGTATATTGATTGAAACAGTCGCGGATCCTTAATTGTTTTCCTAAGTAACGTTTTTTTTTTCCTTTATTTTTCTCAATTTCAATCAGTCATCTTAGCAGCAGTCTAGCGAAAACACTCTGGTGAAATGTTTGGTTTTCATCTATACTCTTCCTGAATACGCTAGTGTACCCAGCGGCTTTATATCATTCGTCACTTCATACTAAGCCTCTTTTAAATAGCTTTGTGTTTGTCAAGGAACACTATTTTTTATATTCCTGGCCTAGAAAACCAGAAAACGTTTGCTGGGTTTATTATATTATAACACAAAATTGATAAAAGTATTCCTTTGCCAGCCCAAAATACGGCGCAAGAAGCGTCTCATTCCAATAAGATTATCCCCTCCATCATTTCGGTGGATTTCCTCTGTCAAATATATTAGCGCTAGTAGGTCTAATATACGTTGGAATATATAGTGGGATATATGGGTAAAGGTACTGTGTGCTAGCTTAACTTAGCACTGACGGAATATGAGCATTCGATGGACCCAAACACTGTCCATTTGGTTGTGTTGCTGGGTTGTATAGAACATCACATCCATATGTGAAATTCCCTTAAACACGGCGTTTAAAGTCATTCAACCATTCAATAAAATCAAAAAAGGTACTTGGCGATGACGTCAGTTGTATAACTTCTTGCATGAAAAACACAGATTTTGTCTTATTTTTTTTTTGCCTTCATTTATTTAAATTTATTCTCTCTCAACCGCCCCATTTTTTAAAAAGCAGATAAAAGACAGGCTTATTTATCTTGTAACCAAGTCGTGCAGCGTCAATCAATACTCCGATAGATGAATACTCTAGTAACGTCGTGACGTCATGAAGTTCGAAATTCCTATAACGCGAAACGTTGCATGATATTATGACGTCTTCGATTGTACTTTGACGTCATAATAATGTGACACGCATGGTTACGCTAACAACGTGTTGTTTACGCATTTTGATTACGATGGCATGTGGTAGTCTTCTCGCGGATTTTCCTTTTTTAAAAAAATAAGTTTCGTTTAATATATAATCGGGATTTCTTCTTTCAAAGGAGTTGTTTAAAATTAAGCGGTCGTTCTTGATTATCCAGCTAATAAAAATAAGGTAAGTAAAGCATAATGTATGTTAAAATTCAGTCTAATAAATATTCTCTGACTGAATATCGTTAGTCCTAAGTTATATATTTGTCGGACATAACTTACAGCAGCCATAAAGTGATGCACCGTGTCGTAATTTCAAATTATTTTTCAGTTATGCCATTTTTTTTTAGGGTTACCTAACTCAACAGACCTACATGGACGTTATCATTTTGAATTATCCTAGTGGCATTATTTATTTCAGCATTAACAATAGTCTCAAGATGAGCGCCTCTCCACATCGACGGCGATCAAGCGGACTTACCATGGCCTCCGCGACTACACCAACTAACTCTCATAGGAAGGGAGCTTTGGTACATCTACGGGATCCTCTGGTGAAAAGATCGCCCACACCAGAATACCCCTTTGAAGTAAGCAACAGTATATATGAAAATCGGTATTATCCTAAGACCAGTTTTTTCGCCTTAAATAAAACCGGAAAGTTTTCATAATGGTACCGGTATAAAAGTTTATAAGATGCGTATCAAATTATTTCATAGCTAGCTTATTAATTGTCTTTCATAATGAGATATGTGTGAAAGTTAGATTGATTATATGCTTGTATAATGAGACACGTGTGAAGGTTAGATTGATTATATGCTTGTATAATGAGACATGTGTGAAAGTTGGATTGATTATATGCCTCATAATGCCTGTATAATGAGATATGTTTAGATGTTACGTTCTTAATATACATGTATAACCAGGTAAGGTCAACATTTAGATATTTAATATTGTTATGCTATCAATACTGCTGATTGATAGGTTTCTACGAGGAGTTGTTAATAGGGTTGTTAATCGGCTTATACAATACGGTTGGACTCTGAGTTAGTTCATCAGCAAGATTTACCAATGACATTTTTAAAGTTAATGTAATTTATATTTCCATAAAGTAAGATACACTTAATCTATGCTAATTGATCGCTTCTTACTTCTGACTTCGAAATCAAACTTCGAAACCAAACTTTGAAAAGCGGGGCAAAGTATGTAACTTGACACCAGCTACATTATAAGCTAAAAAGCTTGTTATCGAGTGACTGTCTATATGATATATATATGACAAGCAGAAAACGTTTTTATCATAATGCCGAATCAACTTTTCATTTTGACCGTACAACTTTGATTATCTTTTAAGTCACCTTTTCTTTGGGTTAAATTTCGGATTTTTAAAAAGTAATATCCCTATAGATGTAGTTGTACGGCGCATGACTTTCGTGTCGGTTATTTTAGGCTTAGTAGGATTCGTGGTCTTTAGAAGTTGTGAGATGCCGCGGAACAAAATAGTTAACTTTTGTTTGTTCGATTTGAGGTTAAACGTCGTACTCAAGGGTATTTCATTTATATGACAACGGATGATCCACTTCACATTGTTCCTTGCCTAATTTCGATAGAAAACCGGAAGGAACTTCGTAAAAACAACCCCCTCGATTGTCGGAGCCAAATTGTGGGACTCACTCATATACCTAATGTTCGACAGACGGACTCGATCCAGTGAACGGTACATCGAAGCAGGACTAGTAAGAGCACATGCTAACCACTAAGCAACCTCCATTGACCGACCCAGAATGAAAATTGTACAATGATAAACATTTCTTACTTATAACTTCTGAAAACAAATTCTGGAAAGTTGAAAAAAAAGCTATATATATATACCTCCACACATTCCAATCCACATGGTCATCTAAAAGCCTATCATCGCATCCACAATCTCAATCGACGATCGGCCTCGCATTACTACCGAAAAACACGAGTGTGCATACAATGAAATGAGCAACAATAACATGTACTTTCGGTTTTCGTTTAATTCGTATGGACACCGCGTATTACTGAAAGGAAAACCGACATCGAGAAAACAAACACAACATTGTAAAGTTCCAGACTAGCACTAAATCTGGTAATCCTGGAAATGGTAAAGCAACAAACATTCCGATCCATACGCGAGCTTCCACATGATCTTACGACGTTTTATTGTTGTTTCTTAGAATGGTTTCCGTCGAGCAATAAGAGAAACTCTTATCAAGGCGAGCGGTGAGGAGAATATAACAGCACTGGAGGAAGCCATGGAGTCATTCGTTAAGAACCGATTGGAAGATAAGGGAGATCTTGTTAAGGCCAAAGAGGCCCTGGAGTATTTAAATCTCAAGAAAGGTATTCTTATGTAAATTGTTACTCAGTTTTTGGTTATAACTGTTTTATGTGTAACTGCGACCTTTGAGTACAGATAAACTGGGCCTTCGTGGAGCAGTTCTCAGGCGTTCGCTTCCCATCAATGTACATGTACACGTATCTCGTAACGATATCACAAATCGTTAGATTCCCACACATTCGTATACAAACACCCAACAGAGATGGTCGTGGGTTGTCTTCGTTCTAACCAATTCTCTTCCCATAATTACGCTGACCAAAGGCGATGGTTTGTAATTTGGGACTTTGACTTGCTGCTCTAGCTTACATTAAATAAAATACTGTGTGATACATGTCATGACATTAAATTTGTGAGAATTGTCTTGGTGTATTTTGATATCGGTACAGAGATAATATCATTATACGCTATGGCACACGATATTTGGAATTCAGATATTAATTTGAACAATTCAAAAGTATATACCTACATTTGCTGTCAAATAAAGCAATATACCTAGAATATATATATGCGATATAGGCCTAACGCATATCATATATTGTAGTAACAGAGGAAAAAACGGAGATAGCGCCAAACAACTCGATGATAAAACAAAGAATTTAGGATGTTCAACTCTGTATTTACATAGGATCAATCATTCTTTTATAAAACATATCAACACCATGTACAAAACAAATACAGTGACCTATTGACGCTTTGTTTAAGGTATAGTAGATGCTATACACAGACGGCGGGTTGAGACACTGGATAAAGCAATCAACGAAGCAAAGAATTCTCCGTACGTTGATAAATTTTACCCTTACCCCATGAAGAAAGCAGAGAACTTGAAAGACGAGTTGTCGTGCCTGGACAGGTATTACCACCCAATAATGCTGTTGAATCAGAGGACGATATCAGAGTTAAGGGGGTACAGAAGCCCACCGGATGTGATTAAGTCCACAATGGCAGCCGCCTTCCTGCTTTTAGGAGAACTCGAGGAAAATATTGAGGTGAATACATT
Organism: Mopalia vespertina; assembly: GCA_030265115.1. NCBI lineage: Eukaryota > Metazoa > Mollusca > Polyplacophora > Chitonida > Mopaliidae > Mopalia > Mopalia vespertina. The sequence goes on along the minus strand of JAQQZZ010111731.1, from coordinate 4,897 downwards.
TAATGCTGAACATTCGCTCATTATTGACAACTATTGTCACACACGAGTAGCTAAACCGAGTGGAAATGAACTTAAAAACACTTTTTGAGATTTTTACTCTGTATTTAAATCGCTTAACTTTATAAACATAAATCATGTGTCTGACAGACATTTTATATCTCCTTTAGCGCTCCCTCTGTAACCTTACATTCAAGGGGCATAACTCTAACAGCTCTTGTAAAGACCTGGGGTATCATAACTATATTTACCTGCTGATAATCAAATACCGCTCGATTATATATGATAAAGAAATGGATTAAACTCAAATTTTGTAAATGATTTGTTATTCCTTTCAAATGGAGTTGAGGAATCCTTTTCAGACCTATACACTTATTTGCTTTTGATGTATATAAAGGTGAAGAACCTATACATTATCTCCTTAGATCGGGTAATTTAAATTGGAGTGTGTTTGTCTTCTATTGCCTTTGATGTATATATAACGGTAAGAATGGGATATTTAAAACTAAAGTGTGTTTTCCTTCTACTGTTAAGGACTGGGACTATATCTTACATGTTCTGGGCATAATGGGCAATGGTAGCGTGAAGCTTAAGATGCAGACGTTTGACGCCACATTGGTGCCCAGAGAGACCGCCCTGAAAGCTGAAAGTTACCTGGAGAGCGTAAACATCAACTCAGTACGACAAGCCAGCTTCGGTTGTGCGGCTTTCTACATGTGGGTGAGTGCAGATTTATTATGATGGAACTAGTAACTTGAATTTCAAACAAAACTAGTATTTAACTAGGAAACAGTTTGACTTATGTAATGTACATAATCAACGTTCGATTTTAGTTTCTGCATGAAAAGTAGGCCTATATATCAATGGGAGTCAGATGGTTGACACGCGAGGCAATTAAATCCTTGCAAGGCGGTCCTCTGACTTTGAAATGACGTCACACACATTTATCTATTGTAAAGTTGGTCAAATGCCACGAATCTCGACCACTTATACGTCTGACGACCGTCTGCATAGTCCCATTTTTGACAACACGAAACTCATTTTGCAAACTAAATAAATGTTCTAAGAAAAACATAATTCTTTTTGTATTCCATTATCAACAATCTAGCTCCCTTATACTAGTTTATTGGAATCGTCGTAAGGATCTTTACTTAAAGATGCATATTCTCTTCATTACGTCTTGGATCGTGTCAGTTAACCCATGTTTCAGAACTGTAGTGTTTCATTTTACCTTTTTATACACTTTAACAAAAGAGCAAATGGAAGGGCCTTTGACGCTGTTATTGTTCTCTTAAAATCACTTATCAAACATATTTCTCTTCTCAATTTTGTTTTTTTGGTGTATTATCTGGACAGGCTCGAAAAGCGATAGCAGATGTAAAGAGTAACGAAGAGGAACCGAATCTCAGTGTGGATCCGTTCTCTCAAGAAGAAATTGAAGAGGCTAAATTACTAGAATAGCCAAATCCAGTTCACGTTTATAGATAACAGTTTTTTGGATTTTACGAACCTATTTTTATCAAATAAATAAATTTAAATAAAAATCTTTAAAAAATAGTTACTGTCACAAACGATTAATCAGGGGTTATGAAATTAAAGATGTTTTTTTTAATGTTATTTGAATCCCTATTATAATTTTTTTTTCGATTTGCAGTGATTATGATGAAAGTTAAGATGTCTGGATTAAATATTTGATTTAATTTGAAGATGTTTTGTTTGGAATACAAATGGTAAGATATTATTAATAGAGCTAATGAGATTAAAGATAAAACTAAAATTGTCTACTTTTTTAAGGCTTCTTTTAAAAAAGATATCCTGTTAAAAATAAGACTTTTATCAAATATTTGTCAGATATAATGAAATGGAAAACATCTGGATTTAACATTCTTTGGATGATCAAATGAAAATAAATAGGATTTAAAATGTGATGTTGTTTTTATATGAAAGTTTATCAAAAAAAAAAAAATAAAAAAAAATAAAAAAATAAAAACTTTGGAGCAGTAAATATGACATATAAAGCTGTCATTTATCTTGGATTGTGAAATGGAAACCACATGGATTAAGAGTTGGCCGTAGCTTTATTTCCTTAAGAAATTTGTTAGAATAGTAGCTACAACTATTACTTATAGTGAGACTATCAGGTTTAGGTGTTTGATGTTATTTGAAGCCTATTTTGGAATGCTTTGGTCGGCATAGAAACTGTATTAAACTATATGTAGTGTAATTTAAATAAAACGTTTTGGATTAAATATTTGATATTAAACGGATTTTTTATTTGTGTTGGCAGTGGACCGTTAAACAATACGTTTCATTAACGAACCAATGTGGTTAAAGTTCCTATATCGCTTACTTTAGTCGTATACATGTATTTCTGTATATGGTATCAAATAAAGGATTATTATTAATGAAATTGGGACTTTATGGATAAAAAATATTTAACCTGGGACAATTGTCTAATAGTAACAACAATAAACCAGTAGCAGGATACCGAACATTTTATTTGGAACATTTTGAAGAAAAGAAAGTATATCTATATAAATTTGGATTAAATAAAGAGAGAAAAAATTGCTTGCCGCCAGCGGGATTCGAACCCGGGTTACAGGCCCAACACTCTACCATATCTATATTATATAATAATATTGCCATTTAACAATCAAACAAAAATATACATATATATTTAAAATTATTAGGGAATTCCCATTCCTTGATAAATACATGTATTGATTCTATTAACAGTTCTTTTGTCAGTAACATTAAACACAATAATTCTCACAGAGATGGATGTGTTCGCGTACACATGTTAAGAAATATTTAGCCAAATTTCAGCCTTTTATTAACTCATGAAGAAAAATTCAATGTGAAATAATTAAGTTGACATTTTATAAATTTAACTTATAATCTTTCATTTAGGATCATACAAAGTTAAGCGAAAACACTTAAGTACCTTTATGAATATGGGTCCAGGGCTCGAGTTGTAAGTTCCAAAATTACCAGACGATGGTCAGGCGAGTGACTTTGAAAATTACCAGACTAAATTCAGGCGAGGGATTGTTATCAGACGAGTAACATCCTTAAATAGGATATTCTTTTCCCCACAACACGCATTTTCACATGGTTTTGGAGTGAATTTGGTGCAAGATTCATGCCATTTGACAGTGTCCGGTAAAGACGAATTCTCACGCTACGAATTGTTACGATTAAACGGATTCTACTTATTCGCAGCTTTTTGATTGGTCGATAAAAAAGTATGAAACAGTCGTCCAATTAAACTTTGGGGAATCCCCTACAAATCGCACCATCAGATACACATTAAGGGAATACATTGTTGAGCACGTGGACAGGATGACCAAACAGAACAGAGACGGTCTTCTGCAAAACAGTACATGGCGTCTTGACGTCATCATCACGTGATAATGGGGAGTGTGACGTCGTCTTGTTTAACCTTTAATCGACATTGTTACTTTCAAAGCTGCGTTTTTATTGAATTGTAATCCTACAGCAACGTTTTGTTAATTTGCAACAAAAAAAACCTTGAATACAGTTTCAAATGGTGCAAGCTATTAGCGGTGAAAATTACTGTAGCGTAATACAGCTAGTAGTGCTGTTAATATACTTCAATATAAAGAGTAGTTTATTTACAGTATATTTTTGATTAAATTTGCAACAACGATTTTGTGTATTAACGACAAATACTTTAAACAAGGATCCGAATCGAGAGTAATTCATTTACAGTATACATTTCTGTTTAAAATTACAGTTTAATTGAATGTAAAATTACTATCACCTTTCAAATTATTGTAGAATCGCCCAGATTTGTAAATGTTCAACAATATGACTTATATTAACAGCGACAATTGTAGTTATACTGTTGTTTCATATGTAAGCATTTTACACTAAACTTTGCTGCGACAATATAGTCATATTTACAGTCAATCTACACAAGTTTTTAACAGTGTAGCTGATCTTTAGAAATACGTGTTTATATAAAATGTATATGAATTGCCAGTTTAACAAAACACGCCCAACAAATTCAAAATTTAAAACGAACTTCAGCTTTCGGATTTCTCTACAGTAGTTAAACGTCGAGCAGTAGTTCAGATCCTCCAGCGCCTAAACCATATTGGCCTCCTTCCGGGACTTTGCGTGATCAAATACTTCCTTTTCCAGAAGTACGAATGTAAACGACATAATCAACTGATTTGAACCTGACCAACGAAATGCTCAGTTTGATAGAGCCATTGACTAGGCCAAAAGAACCTGGGCAAATAATTTCATCCAGGAGATTCAAACTTCTCCTTATCCTCAACCATCACAACTCTCCCCTGCCCCAAGTCTGATCCCAATTTCCCCTCCTAACACTCCTGTCCATACACATCACGGGTTCGATCAGCCCTATTCTAGAATGCCGTTAGATCGCCACCTAGAGCCCGATGAAACATTCAGTCGAAAAATATAACGAATAACACTTTTTCGAAATTCACATATGCCAATTCATCGGCCCTTCCTAAAACAACTAAGAAAATCTTGTTGTTAGGAGATTCCAATCTATCGAGAATAAATTTAGATCGTCAACCTGATTTGCAAGTAGCATGTTTTCCTGGAACAGATCGGACTGGTCAAAATTGTAAAGCCCCTCAACCAGAAATTCTTATTTCTTATACGTAATGCTCGAATAAACAATAACACTGTGAGACCAATCCCACTAATGACAAACATTATGACAGCTATTAAGCAGATATTTTCTAAATCTTTAGAATTTCTTTAATATGTCATGAAGATGCAGACCTCTTCCTTAAATTTTGTCCTTGACACAGCGCAATATAACTAGACAAAAATTTATTTAAAAAAAGGCTCTATCCAAACTTTGCTGAGGATACAGCAAATTGTTTATAAATACATT
>JAQQZZ010111720.1:0-13729 GCA_030265115.1 Mopalia vespertina | reverse complement strand
GGCGTTTAACACCAATCCTCTCCATCCACTGGGTTGGCTGACCATCATACATCCACAATACTCTTAAGATGGCGTTTAACACCAATCCTCTCCATCCACTGGGTTGGCTGACCATCATACATCCACAATACTCTTAAGATGGCGTTTGACACCAATCCTCTCCATCCACTGGGTTGGCTGACCATCATACATCCACAATACTCTTAAGATGGCGTTAAACACTAATCATTTAAAAAAAATGGCACACATGAAAAAAACTGATCATCATAAGTTTTATTTTTTTTAAACCCAATTGAACTCTTGTTTGAAAAATATATGAGCCATAATATATGATATATAAATAATGTTCCATGAACTGGTGTGCACATATGCCATGATATTTGTGTGGGGTTTTCTTATGAACAGTTTTATTTTCTAAAGTTATACATTGTGTTTGTTTCAGAAACTAAGGATGGTTCATCGTTTAAGAAAGGAGGAGTTGAGATTGGGAAAAATATGGCTGAAAAAAGTAAAGGTTTATTCAGTGCTGATGATTGGCAGTGTAAAGGGTGAGACATTTAATATCTGATAAATGTTGAAAATAATGTTGATGTTTGTTTGCTCAAATGTTAAGAAGTAAAGTCGAAATTGTCCCAGATACAAATGGAAATTTTCAACTTCAAGAAATCTTACTAATTTATATTTATTTTATTATTTGAAGAACTTATGTTTTGATGAGTTAGGAATGTCCGTAAATGTAAAAAATACAGAATACTTTTCCAGGTTAACTTCCCAACTATTGATTTAATGTTTAAGATTATAAAAATGAGTTTTAAATCCTGAAAACCTGCATTAAGTTAATTTTTTTCTCGTCTGAATTCCTCACATATACTTGTACAACTTAAACTACTTAGTTAATGTTTAAGTTTATTAAGTTGAAGTATAAAATTACTAATTTGCATTAAGTTACTTTTTATTCTTCTTCTTTTCAGCTGTGGCAATGTAAACTGGGCTCGCCGGATGACCTGTAATTTGTGTAACACACCAAAGTTTGGCAAACAAGAGGCTCGTACAGGTTAGCACATACAACAACAGTAGTATCTTGATATGTTTGTCTTGATATATATCCTCTTTTGTGTTGAGCAAGTATATCATTACTAGACCCGCGGCCGTGGTCTAGCGTGTCTTCTTACTAATCTTGCAGTCCACAGGTTCGAATCCACCTTCGACCATCAGGTATATGAGTAAGTCACACAATGTGACTCCAGCAAAGCAGGGCTGGTTTTTTATAAGGCTTCCTACTGGTTTTCCACAATATTTAAGCAGGGAACAGTGTGGACAATCCCTTGTCCTATAAATGAAATACCCATGAGTATGCATGAAACCCCAGTCAAACAAATTATACATTAGTAAGCTTATGCCATCACAATGCTTTATATTATTTCTGAACTGTCGAGCATGCTACCTGAGTCATATATGTATGTACATATCATAATATATAAACCAATTCTCCTCTCTGAAGAGGAAACGGAACAGAAAGGATTAGAAAGAAGAGGTTATTGGATTCAGAATCTTCTGGTTAAGGCCAAAATTCCCTCTGGATCATACAACTTGTTATTCTAATTCCACTCAAATGACATAATATTGATTGATTTCTATTTCTATGAAATAATAGGTAGTGCTTTGATATTGCCTGCTCTCGAGATGTTGGTTGGTTACCCACAACAAATCGAGATTCACATCTATACAGAAAGTTATGTCTGGGAGTTTATCTAGAGCATTAGATGATTGATCGATTGTAATTAATTAATCAGTGTGATTAATTTTATTGCAAAAATATATGCAGTTTTTTTATGGATTTTATATGTTAATTTTAAAAAGAACCAAATCTTGGCCATAACTTGGCTGTAGTTTATTTGACAGCTTATCACAAAAGTAGAGGAAAGTTATTCCTTTGGCTAGGCTTAGGAAATGTTACCAAAGCAGAGAAATGTTAAAGTTATCATTATCATTCACATGTGACTGGAGTGGTCTGCGTTGTTGTTGTTGTTGTCAGGTTATGGAGGTGGTTACATGGAGAGAGATGAGGTTGTGGAGTACATTAAAAGAGAAGAATCTGATGATGAATATGATGAGGTAAATTCTTCTCTTTATCAAAATCTGTTTACAAAATAGAGTATTGAATTTATAGTGTGTTACTACGGCAATGTAAGCTGTAATGCTGACTTTCAACAGCTATTGGCTTAGATGTTAGTATATAAGTATGACTTAACTTTTTAATATTACACAGCTTTGTTGAATCGGAGTCAATGAGAGTTCATTGATGGTTTCGGAAATACAGTTATAGTAAAATAATTAGGTATTGAAATAAGTGTCCGTACAATGTAACAGGATAGAGTATTGAACCATCAGAGTAACATTAATAGACGTTATGTGGCATAGGCTCAATATTTAGGCTGTATTTATCATCTTTTTAGTTTGGTCGCAAACGTAAGAAGAAGCGTCTGTCAGGTGAGGGTTCCGCACCTCCTGCTCCATCAGCCAATGCAAATGCTGGTGATGATGATGATGATGAAGATGATGATGAAGATGGAGACCTGTCTCAATATAAGCTTGACAGTGATGATGTATGTATTTCACTTTCATCTTCCAATGCCTGTGGGCACATGTGTTTGATATTTTAATGGGAGTCTGGAAAAGTTGACAAGGGAGATAATTCAATCCTTGCAAGGCTGTCCTCTCATGTGGCAACATTTGGGTTAGTGGCAGTTTTAAGTGATGTCACACACGTTTAAATCCATTGATGGAATTAAAAGTCCATGAAACTCCCATTGTCCCCCACTACTATTCCAACAGTGAAATATGTTTGTGAACAATCTAACTTAAGAAACAAATTCACTGATTAAATTCAAATTTGGAATGTTCCTCCTCATGTTAAGACCAAGGATGGGATTGCATTTCACCAAATTTCCAAAATGATATTGCTGTAACTGCATAATTTAACAATATTCATGCCAGTAAGTATAGTGAACATTAATAACCAGAGGTTAAATTAATGAATAGACTTCACAGTTGGATTAAACTTCTTCCTATTAAGACAATGGATGAGATTGGATTTCTCCACAGTCTGCAATACAATTAGTGACCAGAGGTTAAATTAATGAATAGACTTCACAGTTAGATTAAACTTCTTCCTATTAAGACAATGGATGAGATTGGATTTCTCCACAGTCTGCAATACAATATGGTCATTATTTCGTAATTTTGCAATATTCTGTACAAGAAAAAAATCTGGAAAATTGTCTGTACATGTTGTTAACATCATAATCGGATAACTTCAAATTTGCCCGCAGCCATGGCTTAGTGGTAGCAAGTGTGCTTACTAATCCTACTTCTATGGTCCCATGTTGTGGCTCAGGCAATCGTGAGGTGGTTTTTATGAGGTTTCCTCTCGGTTTTCCGCTGTAACTAGGCAAAGAACAGCGTGAAGTGAAATACCCTTGAGTATGACGTTAAACCCAAATCAAACAAACAATCAAATCAAATTTGGACTGTAGCCTTTTCCTAATGGCTATTAATATATATGTTTATTATTGTATATATATGTGTATGAGTGTATATATACATATCTATTTTCTCAGTCAACCCTAGAAAGCAGTCATATAGGCTAAATTGAGTTGTCTTGTAACAGTAAATAGTGTGTGTTAATTGTGATAATTTATACCAGGATGATTGTGTGTGTGTGAGTGAATGTTTATGTAGAAGGCCTCCGGGTAAATCAGCTTCAAGTTGACCGAGTGTACATTGTACTTTAACCCTCTGTAAATAAAGCTTATTATTATTAGTATTAATTATTAATTAGAGATCAGACATGCTCACATTTCAACAAATTTTGCAAAACAATTTGGCCATCACTCAGTACATGTGTATCACTATGTTTGAGTTTTGAAAACAAATTAAGCTGTTATTTTTTTAATGTTACAATATTGAATGAGATTGCATTCCACCAAAATGAAATTACACAAGAAGATAGCGAGTACTTTTGGTTCGACCAAGTTTTCTATGCCAATGTGCACCATGGCCTTTACCTAACCTAATGCCCGCAACCATGGATTTGTGGTTAGCACATCTGCTTACTAAACCTACTTCATAAGTTCAATGTACCGTCCATACCTGTCAATGTGATCTCAGGAATGATCGATTTAACTGAGGAAAAAAATCGGAAATCGGACAATTCCCATGCCTGCCAATATGAAGTAAGAGCTATGTGTTTTATATTTAGGAGGACGACAATGGGGATTTATCTCATTATAACATGGAGAGTGACGATGAGGCAGGGAAGAACAAACCAGAAAAAGAGGTAGAAAAGGAAGTGGTGAACCAAAATAATGCTGAGCAAAAATCTAAGTCACGGTCACCATCACATTCGAGGTCAAGGTCGTCATCAAGGTCATCATCAAGATCATCTTCCTCGGATTCATCAGACTCCAGGTCTCGATCTGACAAAAAGAGGAAGCGGTCCAGGTAATCAGGTCATCCGGGTGTGGTACAAAGGTCGTTATCACAGTTTTGTCTTTACACATTGCTTACATTGATTGACAATCAGATATATGGATGAGAAACTTGTAGGACTTGTTATGCAAAACATTTTTACTATATCTTAAATATGGCCTTAAAGGGGAAGACAAGTGTTATTATTTTTATTGCAAAGTCTGTATTGCACTTGCATTCAAGTAAGCATAGCTGATACTTAGTTAATTTAACAGGCTGAACTAGCGTCATTGTTCTAAAACATGGTCGGTCATCAGTGTGTCCGTTTGCTTATGGATGCATTGGAAGGCATCTGTAACAACACGGCGTATACACATGATTGGTCATCCAAGCGCAATGTTTATCTGTTGTATACATATGAAAATAGCTCTTTGAGTAACACATACCTTTAGCATGTTTTCAGCTGACATGCAGTTTTAAAAAATCCGGTTTTAGTACCAGGTTGATATGTACAAGCAGTTGTTTGTTGTTGTTTCGCGTTATATGAAAGCATCCACCAGTGCAGGCAATAGAGGACAGCCATGACTAGATGATATAACTACTGTGTTTTCAAACAATGAAGTCAGTTCCACTTTTTAAATTAACAAATTCAGTTCCGCTTTTTTAATTAACTAATTACTGGCTATGCTAATTTGATTGCAAGTGCAATACAGATGGTTGTCTTTGAAAATATGCAATAAAAATAATAAGTTTAGGTTGTCTTTCCCTTTAAATATAGCAAAAAGTATAATACTTGTAGGTTTTTTTGGTTTCATAGTTGGCTGTTCAGAAAGAGTCCTCTTTGTCATCATTTTTTAGAATGAATTTTTTTTGAATTCGTACAATATAGTTGTATATTCAACAGAATTGACATAAAGTCAGTCCTGTCCTTTTAAGATACTTATTGGAATTCAATTGTTGTGTTAAATAGATCTCATAAAAAGAAGAGTAAAAATTCGAAGAGAAGACATTCAAAGTATAGCTCAAGTTCAAGGTCCTCTTCCAGATCTAGATCAAGATCATACTCCAGGTCAAGGTCACGTTCAAGATCAGGCTCCAGACCCAGGACATAAAGGAGGATGGTTAGAGGTTTGGGTTGTGTAAAAACTGAGGCTATGATAGAGCCTCCTTAATGTTTACATTTTTTCTTTTTATATTTGCCATTGATAAACTATTTTGCTGAGTGCAATGATCATAATACTGCAGTATGTATTGTATATCCTCAGCAGGCCTGTTCTGTTGGGGAGAATGGACCAAACAGGGTCTTCCCATGGTTATGCAAACTTATTTTAGGAGGACCTATTTATGTCTAAATTTGCATTTTGCTACTGATTTTGACCAATTTTGTCAATCCGATCATCAACTGTAGCATAAAGCAATTTTGCTTTATTTTTTCATTAATGCACATTTAGGTACTTTAAAAAAGCAGCAACAAATGCAAATGTTAGGTTTATCTCACAAAATTTTAGAGTACCGATTTTAAGGTTATGCCAGAAAAGATTACAGTACAGGCCTGCTCAGTAGCAATGGTAGATTCAAGGATCTCATTGCTGGCATGAACTTGTCCAGTTGCAAAGGCTAGGACAGTTCTGTCAGATGGGTTACATGTCTTATACCTGAGCAAACAAACTAAAAATTTGCAGCACTTCCTTTCTAAATTACTTTTAAAAAATACTATAACAAAAACATTGCATGCTTTATTTCATCGTGGACAAATTATCAGTACATGCTTATGTTCCTAGTAAACCTGGGACACATATACTTGTGAATTTAGAATTTAATACAGATTTAAAAATTTGCATACATGTATATATATCTTTATAAATGGATAGATAAAATTTTGAATGCTACTACCACTGTGGGTCAACAGACTACAGACCTAGTTATGGGTTGGTTTGTTTGGCGTTTAACGACGTTCTCAAAGGTATTTCACTTATAGGACAACGGATTGTCCACTTGTCAAATTAGGATGGAAAACTGTTAAGAAACCTCGTAAAAACCACCCCTGCATTTGCTGAAGCCACATTGTGTGACTCCTATACCTGATGGTCAACCCTAAGTAAGGCAGAGTGAAAAATGGTCAATCCATCATCATATGAGTAAATACCCTAGAGTATAATGTCCAACCCCAATCAAGCGGACAGACAATCTGTTAAGTTATAAAGAATATTTCTTGTGGTAAATACTTTGTATATGAACTCAACTTTCCTTATGATGGTTTCTCTTAAAAGTAAGACATTAATTGGTATGTTAAATTGTTTGGGGTTAAACGTTGTACTCGAGAGTATTTCACTTATATGAAGACGGATTGCCCTAACACTAAGACATTTTCGCTACAAAACAAAACGTATCTCCTGCGCAGGAGGTACGTATTGTTTCGTAGTGAAAGTGTCTTAAGTGTTTGAAATGAAAAGCGGTCGACCTCCGGTATATGAGAGTCCTACTAGGTGTCTTTTTGCAATTGCAGGTGCGGTGTTCACTAGGTTTCCTCCTGGTGTTGCACCTTAAATTAGGCAGAGGGAAAAGTGGTCAATTCATCATCATATAAGTCAAATATCCTAGAGTATAATGTCAAATAATGTATGTTTGTTTGATTGGGGTTTAATGTCGCCCTCAAGGGGTTCATGGATGCTTCATGTTGCCATGGTTTTGTTATAAGCTTATGGTGAACACAAAACCAATGTATTGCTTTGCATTTTGCAATCTTAGCATTGTGTGATTTCATTCATCCATTTGGCGGTCAGTCACATAAGGGCAATAACCTTAAGTAAAGTGTATTAACCCCAATCAAAGAAAGAAATATCTTACGGATACTTCTTTGCCTGTGTTTTGAAGGGTGGTTTCTTTCACCCATTGTGCTGGCACCATCCTGTGAGTGAAATATCCTTTTAGAACAACGTTAAACCAAAATGAAACAAACCACAAATTAAATTTGACTTGTCTTGTTTGTTTCAGATTGTCAGAATGAAATGGACTATCCTGATTGAGCCTATTTCAGTTCTCTAAGAGAATGGAACACAAAACCTGAAAGTCAGGGAATAAAGCTTGGCTTTGATATACCTTGAGATAATTTAGTTCACTTTGCTCATTTTGAAAACAAGATTAGTTTTCCTGCTGTTATGTATTTTGTTGATTGTTTTATCATTAATGTATACTTGCTGAGTAACCATTTTTGTGGTACTTTGGGAAATATTGTAAAATTATTAAAATATCGTTGTGCTTGAATGGATTCAATTTTACGCCTTCTGATCAATATGAAAAATTTCCAGGGGCTGCCTAAATCACAGGATGTTTTTTTTACATGGTTTCTTCTAGAAAGTCCTACAAAACAAACAGCATTTAGTATGATGTTAGACATCAATTAAAAGCTGATTTCAACATTATTAGCTTGGCAGACAATGATATCAGTAAAATGATGTTGACCATATAATAAAGACCAGATTAAAGATACTGGTTGGCATGCCCCTGCTTTGAATCTTGTTGAAGGCTTGATCTCTAATCCGCAATTGAATGGTGGCATAAAAGGGAACACCTGTTGTGGTTGTGGTCATTTGTGGTATTGAATAAAGGTATTAGTGATAAATTATAACAAACAATTCTGTTTCAATTAATAGATATCAGTCATATCACAATAATTAAGATTGCCGAGCCAGAGAACCGAGATCGAATCTGGGTAGAGGCAAGCAAAATGTTCTTTCTCTGAAATAAATTTCTTGGATTTAAATTAATTTTAAACAGAACAAAACACTTCACATTGTACTGTTGTGTCGGGTTTCTGTTGTCGTGTATCCTCATAATTATTTTTGCAACAACAAAGACGAGATAAAAAATTTCATATTCTGGTTTTGATGTTTACTGTTAGAAGGGTTCGCCATCTACAATATAGAGGCAAATTTTGCAGTCCTCTGTTCTTCGTGTGAAAAATGGGCATTAAATGTGACTGGAATGGAAGTGAATCGATGGGTGTCTATTAAATAGTAAAATGTCAGTTTCCGTGTACCCATTATCAATTAGGACTGTCAGAGCTGTTTATTATTGTCTCTTGGTTGTGATTCCACGTCCCTTTTTATTGTTAATGATGTCAACGTGCGGTTTTTGACTGTAGAATGACATATTCATATGTGAATTTCTCAGTACTAGAACAGTTGAATATCTACCTATTAGAGCAACATTCTCATTTTTTATTTCACTTTTTATGTATTTTAGGGTTACATGTAAAATGTATAAGAAGTGATTTGATGTTACAGATTACTATGCATTATTCAAACTGAATGGTGTGTTATGTCAACAAATCTTATTTTGATGTTCGAATTACAGTGGGTACTGATCGTGATGAAATTAAAATCGACTCCAACTAATGACTCCTTATAGAATGGAGGCCAGATCTTGCATTGGATAGTCTATTATTTTATCCAGATTTAGTTTTTAATGATAAATATTGTTGTTTTGTTTTTAGTATTTTACTAAATGTGTCCACATGTATTATTTACAAAGAAAAATCACAAAAAGAAAACTCCCAACAAAAAGTGAAGTCAAATAAGAGTTTAAACTTTTTGTGTTTCTAAAAATCAAGTTAAGATCAATTTATTGAATTTTTTTTAATAATTAGTTATAATGGTGAAATAATAAAATGTAAATTCCTTGTAATAGGGTTTCATCCAATTTGAAAACATGCATGTATTCAGTGATCTCTAAGCATCTCCCATTTTAGTCATATTCCAAGAATGCACTTCAATTTGACCTTTACATATTTGGTTTTGAAGAAAAAAAAACTAATCATCACTAGGATAGGAATTTTTTGGATTCAAGGAATTTACTTGTATTTATCCCCTGGTTTTTGTAGAAAAGACATAAAGATTCAGTGGATACTGATGACCTATTTGTCCTTCTCAGATACCTACTTAAAACTGAAGAGATTTGAGAAGTGTTAGTTGATATGGTACTCATAATTTTAAGAAAATTACCAGTTTAAAGAAAAGTAACTTTATTATGAATTTTGTATCTCTTCAATTCTTCGCTGCATCAGTAAGCTTACTTATAAATGTGTTAGTTGGTGTTTATGGCTATCAAACAGTTTTGAATAAATACAGAACTATTTGGAAAGGTGATAGAACAGTGATGGAAACACCTTTGGGGTCTTCAATCCATGTACAATAAATTAGTTAAGTCAAAATCTTTCAATTAAAAATAACCCAAATTTGGATTTGAGATTATAAACTAAATTAAAAGTTCACGTGATTCTACATGATATACATGCCAACAGATTTGTTACATGGTACAGATTATAGTCTATATCTAATTGACGTGTGCCCAAACACGGATGTGGGTACTACATTTCATGTTACTTCTTTGAGGTTACCTCATCGTTTCCATCACTGTCTATCAAAATTACAGGTAAGTATCCTATTGTCTTGTTTATCTGCTGTATCAGAGTGGTTATGGAAAATAATATACAAATAACAAAACAAATTGTGTTCCTGTGTTCATTTGTGAGGTCACTCAGTAAAATTGTATGAAGCCAACTACTTACGGTAATGTTTAACATCATACTCTGGGTGTTTTCACATATGAAAGTATGCCAGCCAAAATGTGTGAAGGAAACCATGACCGAACATGTTTGTTTAATAACCCAAGTACACCATAAAACCCCCATGAAAGTGACAGGAAATCTTCAAGTGCCCCTGACCTGCATCAAAAGGACAGGGATTTAACTTATTGTGGAAGATCACATTCTGGGAGCACAAGAACACCTACAATTATAGTAGCCTTAATTCCATCTGTATATTTTTGTTTGCAATGATTCATCGGTATTTTATGCCATTCTCAAGGATATCTTGCTCCGATGACAATGTATTCCAAGAAGCTGCTGCTATGGACCCGAGCACAAACATAATACATGTATAATGTGAATATGTCTAAAATTATTCTTCCTCCCCAGTTCCAAGAATGAAGTAAAGACAGCATTATTACTCTCCAAACAAACTGAAAAAAATTGGACCAGGCACGCAGGATTTTTTATATTGTAAACATTGTACAAAAAAATGATATAGATACTTGTGTGACCAAAAAACGATTTTGCTATCAAAATATGCCAATTTGGAAAGGTCTTTGAGAATTTTTTTTTTTTTCAAAAGCCAATATAAGCTATTTCGTAGGGTTGGAGGAACCAAGACAATTTTTTTAGGCCTTTAATAGCTGGACTGATTGATTTGTGCTTAAGGGTATTTCACTTATTTTATGGCGGTGTATTCCAACAATATTTGACAGTATAACAACCCATTCTAAAATATAATCGATTCTACTTCCTACGTAGAGACATTGACTCTAAGATATACCCCTAGCCATCTTGTTTTGCACTTCTTTTACTTGCTGGTCTGTGGCATATGTTGCCCCAAATATTGGCGGAGATGAAAGTGTGATGGCCTGGCATAGCGTATGAGAGTTGTCTTAGTCTCGTCCACTTCACTGAAGTGCTTTCATAATGTTGGAAAGTATATCTTCCTCCAGTGCAAAGTAAAGACAGTATTGCTACTCTTCAGACAAATTGCCCTTAGCTGGAGGGTGTTCAGACAATTGCAGAAGTGTCGACAGTACATGTAAGGGGATGACTTTATAAGAACAATGTATGTTTCGTTTCATATTGCAATTTCCAGATCAGATCCTAAGGAAATTGTCGAATACTTGGCAAACATATTGATTGTTTGGAGTTGCACAAATCTGACAACAATAACAGTGACAATATAGGCAACAAAGGGGTGAATTTACTGAATAGAACACCATGAATGAATTGGTTTATGTTGCCCATGAGCAACAGAAACCATCGGTGTTGCCTTAATACAGTTTTAAAAAATTATGATAACTCATGTTTCTTTCGGAATTCGATTTCAGACAAATACTGTTTTTAATATTTCAATTGAGTTTGGATTGTATTGATTCGAGTAGACCTGTGTGTCATGGAACAGCTGAACAGAACTAATGAAGCATATACCCTCCAAATTAGGGCTGAACCATTCATGACCAATTTCTAAAATAATTCGCCCACTACTGTTTCTCTCTAACTAGAAAATACTAAACATAATAACTAATTGTTCACGCTTTCAAAATTATAAAACACTTGTGAACACCAGAGGCCTTAATATCTATCCGCATGTAGGACATCCCCGTTTCCTCTCCTGGTTTACTTCTCCACTCATTTATTGAGTGTTTCACTTATCAAATGAAAGCCCTGTATCCTCTACAATTGGTTGATTCATCAATAGGCCAGTCAAGCTGCTGAACGGAATGCAGTCCAAGATATATAGCACCATTTTGTGATCAAGTAATTGCTTCACTTCTAAAATGTCAGACCGCTAACCTCATCAGTCATCTATTGATTGTTCTGTCTGATATAAACTTTCCCACTCTTCTGATAAGTGTTCTATCACACAAATATCAGACAGCCAACTTTACCGTTCTCCCAGTGATTGTCCCATCAATGAACTGTCCTCTCTCTAAGTTCTATTGATTGTTCCTCCAATGAAACTTATTTTATAATTCGTCCATTGAGTGTTCACCCAATGAATAGCCAGACAGCCAAGTTCACCATTCTTCCACTTATTATTGTGTCCTCAATGGAATGCCAAAATCTCACCACCTTCTATTGATTTTTCCTGCAATGAAATTCCATTATAAAAACCCATTCTTCCATTGAGTGTTCTACCAATGAAATTCTGACTTCACCAGTCTTCCATTGTGCGATCATCCAATGAAAAGTCAGACAACCCCGTCCCCATTCTTCCAGTGTACCTTTTCCACCAATGAAATGCCACAGCACATTTCACCATTCTTCCAGAAATGTGGAGAAAGATTTGCTATTAATTCCACTCTTACTGGCTGCCTCTGATGAATACAAACTCAACAGTGTACTTTCGAATCCAGAAACATTTTCATGGCACTCCTGTGCAGACTTGCATGCCAGCTGGTCTCTATTCATTTTAATATTTTTGTTCCCAGTTTTCACTTTATGATTCCCAGATGTTAAATTTTCAGTATCTAAGTGATTTGATATTTTCTGTATGTGGCTATTTGAAACATTACGTATACTCTTCACTAAATATATCACTTCTGTCCGCTTTCTCATCGAGGGTTGTTTAGATGCTCCTAATATTTGATTGATAACAGATGACCTTTGATCTGAAATATCAGAAAAAATTAGTTCATTAAAAAAAAATCCCAGTTCTTGAGAAAAGTGAACAGATTTTTCTTGGAGTTCATAGTTCATAGTTCATACACATATTAATCTGTCAACTGGCAATGGTGTTTTAGAAAGTGAATATTAACAGTAATATTGCCACCCGGCTGAGCGGTCTAGGTGGCCGACATTTTCTGTTGGCGATTCGGTGCCTAACTCTGAGGGTCGTGGGTTTGATTCCCTGACGGGTTTCAACCTGCAAACTTTTCTGAACTAGAATCTGTTCAAACTAAGAAAGCGTTGGCCTAAATTGACGAAAATACTGGCATGGTGTGTTAAAAATCGGTTACAGAAGAGGAAAGCATCATGAAAGAGTGACAAAATGTAATTGATGCATAATTATATACCCGTATCAGAGCTTTTTGAGGCCACTGTCTCTATAAAAGCCAAATGGCAAATGTAGATAAACAGTGATGTAGATTGCTTGTTAACGTCAGAAATATAAGTTTTGTTATAGTGTTTCAAGAATTCTTTCGTTCCTTTTTCCTTTGTGAGTTTAGTAAACCACTCCATACTGGAATATTGAAATTACAGTGGATTGAAATACACAGATTAACATGAAATTCATAACATATTATAAGATTAATAATCCATAAAATAACAACTTTTCTTTACTTTTCATGCATGACGATTTGTGCTTGTTTGATTGGGGTTCAACGCTGTACTCAAAGTTATTTCACTCACATGACAGCATGCCAGCCCATGTGGTATGGAAACCACCCTTGATGCCACTGGCAACAATTTGTGATGAAAATCACCCGAGATTCAACAAAAAAGGATAGAATCTGGCACCACAAGTCCTGTTGAGCTTTGTCTTGTTTTTCTTACTCCCACTCTCTTAACTTTGGCAAACTTATTATATGTATTACGTGTAAGACTAATGACCTTTATTGTATAACTGGCAAACTTATTATATGTATTACGTGTAAGACTAATAACCTTTATTGTATAACTGGCAAACTTATTATGTGTATTACGTGTAAGACTAAT